>JAVFBY010355525.1:0-16604 GCA_034781015.1 Tonicella lineata
GGGTGCTACAATTTCTGTGAAACCTGATAATTTGAGATTTGATAATTCCCTTAAAAGTATGGGGAGGATGAAAAGACTTAGCGTGAAGCAATTGGTGGGTGTCCGTAGGCTTAAAGAACACTCTATAATCCAAAAGTCCTGTTATATTCAAGTTTGTACCCTTATGTACATTTAGTTTATAATACATGATCTTAATCATGTTTACAAATTATACAAGTCTTTCTGATTACAACTTCTTATTTATATAATCACAACATGCATTTCAATGTCTATTCTAAGACTTATCAAGTATAATATTTGAAATTAATGTTAGAATAGTTATTGTGTATAATGTTACATGTATGTTGTGCTTAAATTAGTAAATAAAGGATAAGTTGTAATCAGAAAGACTTGTTTGAGTTATTATCGCAACTTCTAAATGCCACTTAGGCACTTACATAAGTTAATGCCTTAATAGTTTCATGTAATTGCCTAATAAGGAATTACAGAATAGAGGATGTATTAAAACAATCAGTGACCCAGTAAAGCCGAGGTTAATGTCTGTCCCTATGATTATATCTGTTAACCACCCTTCAGGCCCCTACCTACTCAAGCTAAGATATAACTTACCTGTAATTAGCGGGAGGTTATATTTTAACATGAGCTAGCTACATGTTGTGTACAGACAAAACAGTGTCAGTTTGTAACAAAACTTTATAGATAGAGAAATAAGATAAAGACAACATTGAAGTAGATAGTTCTTACCTTTCTTTAGAGGATTTGATCAGGTATTTTTCCAAGACAATAATAACAACAAATAACAGGATAAAAATAAACATACATAAAATAATAAAAACATAAGTGACAGATTCTGAAAAGAATAACGAAGATACTGTAGTAATTAAGGTATGTATATAAATTTACAGCAAGATAAAAACAGAAAGACATAAAAATATTCAAATGGATTAAAAGAAGGGTCTTGTCTGCAATAAACTATATATCAGTTAAAAAATTAGCCTTTTAAATACACAAATATGCCAATGAATCAATCATTTATATTTTTATAAATCTGTGAACAAGAAAAACAATCTTCATCTTCCACCTTGCTGGCAACTTCTATGGTAAGCACTGTGACGTTTTAGGCCATGTGGCTGTACTATATTCCTAGTTCTCAGTGTTACAGATCCAATGACCCTTTTTATCAGTCCAGTGACATAATTTTAACCAATAATAAAGTCTTGATTATTATGCGCTTCACACAATTCGACGGGAAAACTTAATTGCATGAATGAATACAACTAGTAGTGCCCAGTATTCAGTATGTGAACATAAATGTTATTGTAGGCAGGACCTTTCTGTGAACTAATTGTCTTTACATGATTTGAGCAGGTATTTCTGAAAGACAAGAAGATGGCAAAAAAGAAAAATAAAAGATAAGAATATACATTGTAGATAAAGAAAATAAACGAGAGAAAATAAAAACAATAAACTAGGACAGGAAAGAGATTTGTTTATTAATAAAATAAATAATAAATTGATAACAACAAAGTAGATGTCTAAAAAATGAGAAACTATTTGACAAGATTTGAGCACAAATACATCTAAACATATGATAACAAAGGAAAAAGACAAACACTTGTGACAAATATGTTGTATGGGTGCCCTTGTTGAATAGTTAAATCTTTTGTTGCTTGGGTTTTATCAGATTGAGATCTTGTTAAGATCTGCAGGGAATGTTGCTCAGTTATTGTTATAAATACCCTTATTATCACATTTCTTTTTTCAGACTGGCATTTCATTACTACTGCCTGATTCTGAGGATTGTTAATTTTATTCTCGTACAACCATTCAACCTGCCAAATTTTCTGAACTAGAATATGTTCTAACTAAAGAATGTGTAATCCTTAAAATAAATAACGGAAAATACGGTTCTTTTTTCTCAACCCTTCTAGTTTACCATGTGGAGTAGTAAGAGCAGTATGGTTTGAGCAGTAACATAATGACAAAACTCTGGAGGAACAGTCATTTTTCAACAGAGCATTTAATACACCATGCATAGCATTTCACATTTCTGTATAATGTAGTTGTGTTGCTTTACTGTTGAATACACCTCTGCCATTGATCAAGACATTAAACAACCCAGCAATCAGTCTAGAGTGTCATTTATATTTCCAGTTAAACTGTAATTGAAAGTTTCTTAATACCATGGTATGGAGTTATTTTAATGGTTGATTTATTAGTTGGTTTACTGTAGACTTGAGTGTGAAGTTAACACAAGTCTGTTTTTTACCTGATCCACTAAGACAGGCTATTTGTTAGGGATTTGTTTCGGAGGCCAGACCCGAGACGATCTGATAGGGGTTTACCAGAGTCAATAGCCCGGTGAGTTAGCGGGGAAATGAGAATGGCTACCTGGGCTCACCTGTACAGATATTGCTGGTTATTACCTGCCTATCGTTACCTTTATGTTGTCCGCTGATTGCAGGTATATTGAACACTAAGCCAGTACACTGTAGAAATATACAAGTATAATGACTGATTAAGGAAAATTCACCACGATTTATTTTATAACTACCTGAATATTATGGAAATTTCATTGAGGACATTTATGAGTGATTGATAATAGGAGCTTTATAAAAGGAATTTCAGTAAAATATTTAATGACATATGTCATATAGTTTGGTTACCATGAATGCACAGAGAAGACATACATGTAAGTTTATACATTATTTGGAGTTGCATAATGTACACAGATTAATTTAAGAAGAAATATATTAAAGATATCTTTATTTTATCAATGATTCCCTGACCAATGATTATTGTACCTGACACACTTACAGTGGAAGTGTGTCAACAACTACATGTGTGGAAATTTTATATTGGCCAATTAGAAGACAGAAGGAGTTGATATGTTTGGCCTAGCTCATGTTCATTATTTATTTGCTTGGATACTATTCTTGAGATTTTGTGGTGGACGATACAGCCATATTGACGTTTTCTCAAAATATCTCCGCTGTTATTCTTGACCGTGTATGCTACATTATGTAGATTTTTTGTGAAAAAGCTGCTCTATAGATTTGGGACTGTTATGAATTTTTCTCCCATGATAAAAGACTTGAGATTTCTTTACCGTGTGACTTGTTTATCATAGTCGTTGTTCGATGGATTATTCCATGCATCATGACCAACTTTCTAGAGGTATTCATTGACCATAGATTCGTGCCTAGCATGAGCTTTGTACCCATTCTTCTTTCCATGATAACTTGTTTATTGTGGTCAGTGTTGGATTGATTATATCCCATGATATCATTAGCAACTCCTGAGACCTCAGTTCCCATTCTTCACCTGATAAAAAGACTCGGAGTTTCTGTAGCCAGTGACTTGTTTACTTTGTCAATGCTGGATTGATTTTTCCATGATATCATCATCAACTTCAGTGATTAATGTTTCTTCCGTGATTCTGATAGGGGCATTTTTCAAAGATCTGATTGTTGAAAACACCTGTCCTTTAATTAGGTAGACATCTCAGGACAAGAATGACTCCTCCTCCACTGGACTTAATAGTCAACACATGGACCTGTCCTGTGTGATAGTTTTATCTACATATATTATTAAAGACAGGTGTGTATTTGTTTTTTGGACACCTTGAATTGAACATTGCCTCATTTTGACACCCTGTTTTTAGAAACTTTAACATGCTTGAGATAGGAAAATTGTGAAAACTGGACACCCAGTTACTTAAAAAGTTAAGAAAATTACCGTTTTGGACACCATACTTTTGATTAAGTCCTTCACCATGTTCACTGGAAGTCTGGTTAGTCTAAAAAACCATCAATACTTTCACCTTTGTGTTCACATGTTCAAACTTTTTGTTTTACAATCTAAGCCTACAATCATGTACTTGTAACTTAGTGTCTTAACTTGGAAGTTTGGATTTCAAACTGATGTGGGCTTTATACTAAAACAGGACTTGTTCATTGTTATGTTCTGTGAGTCTGGTATCTCTTAATTAAGGTGTACATTTTGCACTAACACAGGGTGACATGAACTGGGACACTGGTCGGTCTCAAAGACCATCATTAAATTTCACCTTTATCTACATGTACATGTTTCACTGTTACAACTTTTTTTGCATAACCAGAGATCGCCTCTGGAATTTTAATGACAATTTAAATCAGGGTTTTTAGTGTAAGACCTTTTTATATTCTCAGACTACCAGATTCCTGAGTTAATCCATTAATAATTCTGTCAAACTCAATTTGATTTGAAACAAGCTTGAGTAAGTTTACATTCATGTGCATGCAACTTTTGCCACAAATACTTCTACATGTAGTTATTGTCAGTGTGTTCACTTAATACTTTGATTTCAGTGTGTATAAACTGCTAGTTCACCTTTGAGCCAAGACAAGGACTTGAGTTACCTTCTCAGCTTTGATTTGTTATCTACCTGTCCCACAGCTCACAGGTATAATCATCAGTCATAATTCTGTCTAACACCAGCTCTGTTCAGATTGAAAGGTAAATCTGTGGCTGTAATACAAAAACAGAGTGTGTCTGTTCACCTGATAGACGGGCCAAGACAACGGGCTCAGCTAGCTCAATAAGCTGTGATTTTTACCTGCCCGTCTTAGAAACTTACATCATACCTAGTCCTAATAATTCTATGTACATGTACATGCAGCCTCAGCTTTATGCATTTCACAAATCTGAATCTTCAGATGTAATACCTGAGATAAAGTGTAACTAAATAGCCAGGTAAGCCAGGAGGAGGAGCTGAGTTATGAGTTAGCTGCCTGTGATTTTACTTGGACGTTCATAATTCTCTGTGTTTACCTGGCACATGTGTCTCAATAGGAGAGTATCAGTGACAACCTTGTGATGCAGGCTGGCTAGCGAGGAGGGAGAAAGCTGCTACAGTCTCTCAGGTGAGCGAGTACAACCAACGTGTGTCCCTAGCACTGGTCCCTCACTCACTCCACAAGCAGGCTGCAGATCATTAAGACCAAGTACATGTATCAGTGTTCTCATGTACACCTAGCTGCCCAGTAGGGGGTGCCCTTTCTACCTGACACTAATGGCAATCGGCTTGCCAATCAGGCTGGCTGTATGCATGCACATTTTAATCCCTTAATTAGGATTAACTCTCCAGTACAGGTATTAGAATATCAGGTAGTGGGCCAGTTTTAACTCCCTTCAAATCAGACTGGACTGTCTAGCCACCCGGACTCTGACAACTTGAGAGAGATGGTATAACTTTAACTTACATGTACCTTATCTAATAGTGGATTATTGCTGGACGTTTGAGGAGCTGTTTTACTTACGTAGTACTAGTATCATGACTACAAAAGTAAGCTTATAGAGTAGGTATTTCTGAGAAATCAAATTATCTGTAGTTTCTCATCTACAGTACATGTACCTTGTGTTTATATTGATTAACATATCTAAGTTGTAAACAATTAATGCACGATTATGTGACAGCCCGACAGGTAGGATTAGGTTCTTTACGTGGACATGGATTTTGGATATGTTGTTCTTGACAGATTATTGTGAGTAATTCATGTGTTTCCAAAAATATTATTTGTTTGGAACAAGGAAGGATTTTAGTACAATTGATTCAAGAGCTCATGGATTTTACCAAATAAAGGACGCAAATCTAGTAAAAAAAATTGATACAGGAAACAAGGAGATTAATATTAATTGATAAAGGCATCTAAAATATTAATTATTATCTTCAGGCGACAGAAAACTGTATGAGTCAGTGAAAATTTCTGAATATCATGATCGTAATGGAAAGAATAGCAGTTGACATCTTAACTTCTTGAACCAGTGACGGACGATTTAATAGTGAGAATTTGTTCAGGAAGGTACATATATTGCACTAATCAACAATTAAACTTTCCAAATTGCAATTATAATCACACCTTCCACAACTACTGGAGCCGAAAATAAAACAAGACAGACTTATTTTGAGTTTCACAGCTTTACCTGTGATACCAAAGGTATCTCTAAACTACGATTCTGACGAGATTCAGTGTAGTTTGTTAAAATCTAAGACAGCGTTAAGGCGGGAAGAGATATCTTCACAGCACTGTCGTTAGACCTGGGGGCGGGTTTGTCAATTAGCATCCTAATTGCATTACGTTTACGCCTCATACTATCAAGTTTACTACACAGTGTATGCTCTATATAGGAAATAGGAAGCTGATGTTGTGTTGAAGATTTGACGTGTCCGCTGTAGGCAGACAGTTTAAAACTGTGTCACAAGGATAGTTCTGTACCTGTCGATGAAGGCTGAGTTTTGTGTCCATCCAAAGGATTTTATTTTCTCTATTTGACATTCAGAATCCACCAATCTAGGCTCCTATTTAAATCAACTGGCTGAAGGTTACGACTGGAATCAAAAATATATGTAAGCGGTTTAAAATCGTTTTTTGATTTATAACATATAATTTAACTGAATAAGCAGTTTTATGACATCTCTATTTACATGTAATATGCAGCGTAGAGCATGAGCCTTTTTAACACGTTAAGGCAGCATAGATGTAAATCTGCCTGGGATTATATTTATGCCATGATATATTTTAAGTGGATATGTCATTCACATTGAACCTCTCCACATGTGGCGTTAGCGGATTACCTACTGCATTCAGTGTACACTTACATCATCTATCAGCTAAGAACGTGTGGATATACACAGCAGAGTTCTAAACGGATCTTCATTCACATCCCAGAAATCTGTTTCAAAATGAAACCTGGTTTAGAGCTACATGTACATGTATTTTGTGCGAGATACTTTACATGTATGTAAAATTTATCATCTTTTTGGATGTGGTACAGATAGATGAACATTTATTACAGTGTGCATGGATTTGCTTTTATAGCAAAGTAAATTATGGTCACATATGTCCAATTGTTTATTCAGTGATTCAGCGGATGAAACTTCCATATTATTACCTATATTGGTTTACATGTTCTATACATTGTAAATCTGTTTCCTCTGTGTTATCTGATACTAGACTACCTGGGATTGTATTGAAAGCAATCAGTTTTCACTTGGATCCACCTGTTCTCTAATTACTTTAATCACCTACTTCATGTTAACAGTTGACATAGGCATGTAACTTACTATCATGATGAAATGGTCAATGAACACCAATCTGAAGGATCAAGACAAGTTTAAAAATGGAATTACTATCAACAAAAAGGTATGACTTTGTCCATTTATTTTTCTTCGTTTGTTTTATGTTGTTACACAAGGCCTTGTCATTGAGAAGGCTCAAACTCAGTCCTACATTAACATGTATATGTTTTAACCCAGACTGCTTTCCTCAAAAAGAGACTTTCACATCATCCATGTAATTAGTTCTGATAACACTGATCAGTGTAGTTCAATCAATCAATCCCTTATGAATTTAGTTTAATCTGGGTATTGTTCCACAAAGCGATCTTAGCCTAAGTTGACCGTATCTGTCATGACAACACAATACCTTCGGTAATGGTCGCCATGGTATTTAACATCATCTTAGTTGAAATGGCTTTATGGAACGGGCCATCCATATACATGTATGTATTGTAGACTGGAGAGCTGAAATGATTAGTAGATTCTGATATTCGAATATTCGTTTTTATTACTCGAATGCTATTTGAATATTCATTTCAAGACATCTGTCTAATACATACATTTGCAGCATAAGAAATAGTTTACATGTGTATATATTTTTTTAAATGCAGAGAAAGAAAATGTGACATACTAAGAAGCAAATTTTTCGTCCCTAAGAAAAACACAAGTGTGCTATATTTAATAAACAATGCTATCAAAATTGATATATCTGTTTTCAACAATGAATGTTTCCATTATCGGTACAAAAAAATATTTTGATAGTTTGTCCTTAATTTGGCAACCTTTCTGGAATTTTAAACAACGAATAGTTGTTAAATTAGTATTCGCGAATATATATTTAAATAGTTCTTTCAGCTCAATAATACTGTTGACTTACATTTAAGCTTGTTTAATATTCAAAATTATTTTATGACCTTACATGTAAACTGATATTGAGAGACAAATTAATTTACATGCTAATGTAGATATAAAGACCTGTACTTGAAGGGCTATAGAGCCTATAGTACTGGTATAGATGTACTGTTTATATGATAAGTCAGGAACCCTTTCTTTGTGTATACATTTTCAAAGCTAGGAGTCTTATCTGGTTTCATTTCCTTCCACTAATTAACTTATCTATGCTAATTATCTGCTTTACTAACTAATTAATACCAGAAGTGTTTAATTCAGACGTCAATATCTATAGCCTGGTAACATTCTTGTCCGTTCACAACTTTGCAGTAGCTGTCTGTGATTTCATTGGCCAATGGCATATTGATAGGTCATATAAATAAAATCACCTGGAATGATTTAAAAGAACGTTTGATGTATTATTATTATAGAATTATTGTTTATGTTTGTCATGTTATTTGAGTCCATTCATCCAGCTATTTAGAAGCTAGATTTATAACACTAGTCTGATGGACAAATTGGCAGTTCTTGCTTGGGTGTAACAGGGGTCGAAATGATCAAATCTTTTTACCTGTCTCATGCCACAGGTGAAATTATTTTTTACCTGTCACCAATTAGATTCCTTTGAACAAGAGGTTAATTTATGTGTCATAATAGAAGACTATTTAACAAGACACTTTATTGGTGCTTTTTAGTTTAATCCAAACATTTTATTCTTACAACAGGTTTTCACTGACAATCTGCATATGTATTTTACATATGTTCTTTACGACTTTATTAGTCTGAATTTTTAAAACATCAATATTTTCAGGTAATTTATATAATATTTGCACAGGTGTCCTAATCAATGTCGATAAATTTATTTCCTTAAAATTTCATCTCCTGATCAAATATGGCAAATTGATTACCCAACCCTTGTTGATTTAGGTTTGTTTGATATTTAAATGTTTATCATTATATTTCTAATACAAATCATTAAGAATAAGCTTACATATGATGCATCGTCTGCTTGTACATGTGTATGTAGAGAAAGATTGATGCCTTTACTTGGGAGAAAATTTAGGTTGTTCTATCGTAAGCTTCTAGCTATTGGTAGCGTTTTATCCAAAGGTCTCCAGTTTGATCCCAAGTAGAAACATGTACATGTAAATTTTTCTTTCGCAAATTTTATAAAAAAAATATATATTACCCAGTACAAAAATAACTGTTCCTGATCCCATTAAAATATGTGTGATTAACATAGACTAAGTGATATTTTTAGTTCCCAGGGTTGTAAAGGAATGAAAAAAAATCTGTTATTAAAGATGATGGTGATACCAGCGATGGGTTTGGTATTTACATAAAGTTAATTGAAACAAACAAGGATGGGATTTTAACGAAAAGGAAATGGTGTCAGGAAAAACTTATAAAAATGCTATTTATATTTTTTTGATGTTTAAAAGTTTCTGATCAATTTAAGATAGAAAGGTCGTTAAGATGCTTTTAACATTGGGGCCTTGTACTCTAGATACCAATACTAGTACATGTAAGTTATATCTCAGTAGCAACACCATGTTTTAGGCTTTTGGTGTACATTGTAAAAGGAAAACAATTATCTGATGCAGAGGTTGAACTATTTCATAACCCTTTACATAACATTATAGCAGGTGGTTGAGCAGTAGCTTCCTGATGCCCTGATGCTCTCAGAGTTAAGGGGCATCAGGAAGTAGATTTTTTTGTGGTGTCTTTTTTGCTCTTTTTATTTCCCTTTTCTGTCTCATCTTTCATATTGCCAGTGACGTGAATGGTGGTTTCCTCCACCCATGGGGATGGCATGCCGTCATATAGGTGAAATACTCCTGGGTACGGCGTTAAACCCCAATCATTCAATCAATCATAACATTACCTATTTATGTATATAGCCCACACAACACAAACAAAACACACAAATTGTAATGTTTGTGCTTTTGTTAAATATTCTAAATTTCTAATCTTTATAATATATTTAGGTTACAGATATCATCTGCATCAACACCAAAAAAAAATCAGTGCTAACCTTAACATGAAGCTGTAGAGCGATCAAATACTGTGCATGATATAGGCATAAAATAAACCAACGTGAAATATTCAGAATGTCTATAAGTCTGTATATTCAAGTATAGACAGCGTCGACACCAAAGGTATCGGTGCTGTATAACCTTGCATGAAGACAGAATCTGTAGGAATAAACAGATCAAATATACTGTTCATGATATAGGCAGAATATAAACTTAAAAGCCCCTTGAGGATATATATATTGATTGGACGTCTACATGCTGGCCTAGCTTCTGTTTATCAAACTACTAATCTGAACTGCAAACAAAGACAACAATACAGATTGCCCGCAGTGATTTAACCCAGTATACAATAGAACAGTGTGTCCCCCACTCTTCTGTTCTTACTGGAGAAATACAGACTATATAAAAAGAGTACATCAAACAGAAAATGTAACAGAGGAAGATAGATAACAATCTGTAGATTTAGCATTCTATATAAAAGCAGAGAACTGTAACGTGGTGCGGGATGGCTCGCACCTTGGACTATGTACATGGTTTCTTCTAGTAAATTTTCCAACACTTGCAATGCAAAACCGTTATATTATAGTTAAAGTGAAATACAAAGAAGTGAAGTGCTTTTGAGTATAACATTAAACAACCAATCTTGATCGAAAATTTGCAAGTATAAAAAAGCCAACATTGTACATTGTGTACATTTGAATTTTGACAAATTTGGTTTGTATCCAATAGTGTTTTTTTTATAGTCATACATAATATTATTTATCTTATAATAATTTTGTTGTCTACCGTTTCTCTGTGTTTTTTGTTTGTCTTTCACATGTACTGCGTGGCCCAGTGACTTTGCCTTCTGCATGTGTGACTGTCTAATACCATATATTGTTGTCTACCGTTTCTTTGTTGTTTTGTTTTTCTTTACCATGCTAATTTTTGACATCGGCATACATCTTGTTGTCTACTATTCTTTTGTTTGTCATTAACTTACCGTTGGATGTACCCGTCACTTGACTTGTAATAAACGGCAGAATAATGTGGGCTGGTTGTGTTACAGCTGCTTCCAGCGGTTTATCTGAGTTTGTTCTGTGATTAATGTGTGTAGGCGTATTGTATTTATTTGACGACTGTTGCAGTTAGAGATACTTATCTGTGTTTTGCCCTGTGTACAAATTGGATTATCCTTGTGTTACCAATTTGTTGTTGACATGAATAAATCAGGGTTTGACTTTTAGGGAGTACATTTCTATTTATAGAAGGTTTGAATAATGACCTGCTACACATAATGGTCTTAAATCAATGTCACTGTAGAGTTGAATCCACACAATTTGTTCTGGCAACAAATGCTCAAAAAAATATGCTTTAGCAAAAATTGCTCTGGTGATAATTGCTCCGGTGACGTCTGATAATGTTTAATCGAAAAAAAAAAAAGCATTTATGGCAGCGGAATTGTCATCAGGGCAACTGTCATGAGAGCAAATTTCGCCAAAACAAATGTTGTGGGAACAATTGTCTATTTTTCGAAGCTATTGACGTTGCAGCAAATGTCGGGGGAATGGTACAGCTAATTTGCAAGCCAAACTTTGTGTTTGTGACAATGACAGATGCAAGCCATTATTTATTATTCTTTTTATTTATTATTCTTCTGTTATTCTAAAATTCAATGTACATGTAGCTATATACCGGGTACCTATTAAATTGTGCCGCCCTAGCGATACCTCGGATATAATCTCTGATACAACGGCTGTCAGAATAACAAGATTCAAATCCAATAATTAAAAGACCTGCTAGGGTCTCGACCCCTAAAAACCCGGAGTCAACATTTCTTTTTTATCTTCCTTCTTTTAAAAAATTTAGTGTGGCCACATTCATAATTCTTATTCTTTCACTGTCATGAACATGCCACATCATTGATTGAACAGTATGGCCTTCACATTTCATGTAGTTCAACATTTAGCTGCTCTTAGGATTCAGGTAACTTCAGTGTCCTATTCTCCATTCACTTATTGGCAAGATTGTTTTCACAGTGAGACTTGATCTTGTTTTACAGGTACCCATTAAATATCAGGGGAACAGTTCAATAATAATCGCGTTGTTTATCATTGAATCTTTTGATGGTCTATCAATGTTTATGAAATACACACTGTTAACAACAGTTAATATGATTACAACCACGTCACTAAAAGTCTTGCCTTTCATTGGCTATTATGTGTAATAACTGGATTAGTAGTCACTCAGGTGTTTAATGCTTATTGACAGGTTCTTGTGTCAATATCATTACACTTAGACCAGATATGAATTATTTATATTTGGTAAGTAATCCGTCAAGATAGCTGTCACTAATAAAACTGTGACGCCAGTGGAGGTGATTGTAGTGTTGTTGATTGGCAGTTTTGATGAGGAACAGTACACTAGATAAATGTACCTGAAAGCAATTAATATTAAGACACAGTAGGTAGTTGTAATAGAGTCTCAGCTTTGAGTATACAGCAGGCAGTTGACTTGAGGTTCCAGTTGCCTTTACAAACAGGAAGCGGATATAGTTTTAGATATAGTTTTAGTTCTATAAATTCCACACTTTATCTTTTAAAGGGTCTCCCAAGTGGGTTTTAAGTTTGGCTTAAATGGCTAAATTTATAAATATATCATGATAAACTACCTTTTAAAAAAAGTCCCATATTTTTCCGATTCTGGTAAAGTGTCTTATTTAACGTTCTATTTATCCAACTTTCCCCTGGTGACATCAGTGACGTAATGCTAATAGTATTGTGGATTAATCCCCTTTGTTACGTCACCTGATTTTTAAAGCCTAATATATCCATAACTAATGCAATTTTTTTTTCATGAAACATTTTGAAAATCACACAGCAGTTAAGGGTGTATTTTAAGACAATTTTGTGGTATAGACAATTTGGGAGTACCTTTAATTAAGCTTATTGTTCTAAAAGCATATTCTGTGTCTTGGGATGATGCAGTTCATGTACATGTACATTAACCTCATGCATACATTATTGGTCACACCACAGCGTTGTTACAAACTGCTGAATGTGGCGTAAAATACCAATCAATCCTTCACCCATTTGGCTGGCACCCCATGGCGTCATATATAGGAGAAATACTTCTGAGAATGTCATTTAAGAGGCTAAACCACAGAATTAAGGCAAAAAATCGACCAAAACGAAATAAACTGAGTTTTCTTTATTTTTCTAGTATGGCCCAAAGTGTATGTTTTCAGAAAATATCTAACTTGAGAATGTGCCATATACTGTATTAAAATAATTATAAAGTCTGTAAAATCCATAATGCGGGTTGAATTATAGATTTTACAAAATTTATTACTATTTTTGCCCATTCGCACATTCTCGAGATTTATATTTTCTGAAAGCCTATACTTTGGGCCATACTAGAAAAATATACAAAACCCGGTTTAGATCGTTTTTTTCAATTTTTGGCCTAAATTCTGCGGTATAAGCTTAGTCTCTTTAAACTCCAAGTCCAAGCAATCAAATACCTCTTCTATCAAGTAGCTTCAAGCAATCATTTACTTCGTAAGATTACTTGTGAATCCACCTTGCCATTTAAACACTTTGATCTTTGGTGTGCATGACTGGACAGAATAAGTGGACAATGGACTGACAACTCAAGACAACTGCCAACATATGAAACAATTACAGTTCTCTATGAATAGTGATATGGACAAACAATCAGTGGCTGGCTCAGGTAGACAGCGGTAGTAAGCTGCGGAGATAAGAAACAAAGGCGGGAATATGAATAGAATAATAGTTCCAAGCAATAAAGCATATCATGTCCAGTTTGAAATTTACTCAGCCATTAGGTTTCATTGATTTTGGGTTTTCTGGTCCATCAGTTATAGAAAAATGGAACAATGGGTTTAATGCGGACAGCTCAAGGCATAAATTAATACTACACTATGAAGCACTATACAGAAACTTTTGTGTTATTTTAATGGTCAGTTTTATGGTCAGTATTGCTGATGTTATGGCGGTCAGTTAAGCAATAACATTAGAACCAATCATCAATGATAAATGCATGCATCAACAATATTGTTATGAATTTAAATCCTCTCTGCTTTCATTCATGTTCTTTAACATTTTGTAAAGATATGAAAAATACATTTATGGGTGTTACATGGTGCTACAAATTATTTTGTATCAATAAATCTGCGGGTGGTTGGTAGGAGCTTCCTGATGTCCTGTCCTGTCCTTTTCCTGTCCTGTTTTTAATGTTGCCAGTGATTCTCCACCGAATGGGCTTGTTGGCCGTCATATACATTTCGGTGAAATACCGCTGAATGTGGCATAAAACGTCAGTCATTCATTCAATCAATCAATCAATCAATGTGACTACAATTAGAAGACTCATAAACTTGGTCAAGGGAGATAAGTTGGACCCTAAAGCCTGTTTTTACAATATGTGATGCAATTTTATAATTTCCCAGACATTTTTAGACTATAACTTCATTACATGTGTCACATTGAAATACATTTCGTGTCATGAAACCAGCTTTATAGTCCAATTTATCTCTCTTTCCAACAGTTACGAGTCCCCCTTTCGGTTAAAATCTTTTTCTGTTAGTTTTGTTTTTCTCCTGAATGCACAAAGAAGAAGTTTTTTAGCCGATAAATATAAAGCTCAGTCTACATGTAGGTTCTGCTAAGTCTCTTTTTGAAATCATGGAATAAAGAACAAAGTTATGAGCATAATCCGGAGCATTCATATTTCCAAAGCCTATCAATGAAAAAATGACTAATCATCATGTTCTAGATTACCTCTCGGAGCATTTCTATGTGGTTTGATCCCTGGTTGAGGCATGTCACATTTTCTTTCTCTGCATTTATAAAAAATACCAGATTTCTGTCTAACTCAAACAACAAACATTTTTGTGTTTAATATAGATCTAGATAAAAAGATGCTGTGTCGGCCTCTCTGTGTCAGTGTCTTAATTATGTAGATAAAGAAATGCAGCCTAATTTACTTGGGTGAACTTTGAGATCACTCTATCAATGTCCTCTATAGCATGTCAAATTTTCTCTCTCTGCATTTATAAAAATATATAACATACATGTAGTGTTTCCAGAAAACTAATGTTTACCACTCCATACAGTATGACACTGTCTGGAATTGTTTTAATAAGGAGCTTAATTGGAGTCACTTTGTCTCGTAGTCATTTGTTTTAATCAGACCAGGGGTGTACCTGTATAAATATGATTGGAGTGCTGGGTGATTAAACGTTTAAAAACACTGACAGTATTGAACATGCCATAATGTCTGGAACAATGCTCTGTATTCTCTATTCACATAAATTTGCTCTCCTTTCCTACAACAGATGTGGGGTCTGAAAACCAATTAGCCAGGGATCTGAAGAATAATTGGGTATTGTCGTCTAATTTGTTTACCCCTTTGTCTGATAATAGTTGTTTCAATTTGTTCTCCGTCCTCGGCCTTGTAAGATTGCTTCACACTCTCCAGTTTCTTCATTTAGAACTCTCCACTGTTGTGCAAACACACGTCTCTCTCCGTTGATATTGTACTGGAGGTTCGTGTAAGGTTAAGGATAGGTCAGTTTGAGCTAAGATAATTAACTACCAATAACATACATTGTTTCCTCAGTTGATTGTGGAAGGTGGCTGCTTAGCTACACTCCATAAACTTCTGATTTAAGAGAACACAACCATTGTGCTCAGATAAATCTTCCACTACATACTGATACAAATTGCATGGCCTATACATGTAGCGCGATTTGCAAGTGCAACAGGATTTTTTAAAATTTCATTGATTATTGATTGATTGATTGATTGATTGGGGTTTAAACGCTGTACTCAGGGGTATTTCACCTATATGACGGCGTGCCAGCACCATTGGTGGAGGAAACCACCGTTCACGTCACTGGCAACATGAAAGACGAGACAGAAAAAGGCGGAAATACAATAGCAAAAAAACGACACCACAAAAATCTACTTTCTGGTGCCCCTTAACTCCGGGAGCACCAGGGCACCAGAAAGCTCCCGCCCAACCACCCACAGAATTGGTGGGTCATAGCATTGTCTTCGTGTTCGTGTTTGGCTATTCAGTTCAATCCATTAATTACTGCTAACAGGGTATAATATAACAAAGCACAGACTATTGCATGGATATTTTTTTTAGAAAATAAAACATGACCCAAATTTATGAAGATAACTTCAATGCATTTGTTCTCCAATGAATCTTAAAATGAGCCTTGGCTTGTATTTTGTTGATCAAATGTACCTGCTTGTATTTATTTAATTGAGGTTTTACGTAAAAAGTTCGTCGGTATTTTGTAACACTTTCAGACAACTCTTTTCTAAATAACAAAGCATAAATCAAACAAATACAGACTTTTTAATACACATTTTTCCATAAACTGCCTCCACGATTTAACGTATCATCTGACCAAAATACCCTTGACGCAAAAGACAAAACGAATATCTCCAAAATCTCATTCAAACTGGATTAGTCCACCGAAACAAGTATCGAATATCCCTTAATTTCTGCACAAATATTTTTTTTTCTTACCTACATTTTCCTAGATAAACAACAATGAGCGC
>JAVFBY010356636.1:1605-16574 GCA_034781015.1 Tonicella lineata
AAAAAAAAAAACCCCCCCCCCCCCCCCCAAAAAAAAAAACAAAAAAAAACGTGTAAAAACTCAGAATAACCTTGGCCGAATTTTGAGTTATGTACAACGAAACTGGTGATCTACGAAGGTTGATATTATATTCTTCGTCTATTTACAGGGTCCAGTGTCATATATCAATTTGACCTCGAGGATTCAACAACAAAAGCGAACATATCAGCTATTATAATGCTGACCGACTGTAACTTGATAATGTCAGCCTACCACAAAATGCTAAATAATCATTGGCTGGTCAGAAAATAGAAAAGCAGCCAATCGCCGATTGGCTAAACCATCACCTTAGTTAGCTGCCCACATCCCAATTTAATGGTCCAATTCCTGTGTTATTGTTTTTGTATGGTATCCAATGTTGTATAAAGTTAATTATGTGTGACTTGGGGATATCTTTAATACCGCTCGGAGCCCGTTGACTGGATCGTTGTTTAATTATGGAATCTAAAATGTTATTTAAGCAATATGTTCCATCTAGGTCAAATCTAAAATTGCTTTCCAGTTTTACCAACAAGTATAACAAGTATAGCACACATCATTTTTAAGCAATTTCAGGAGCTTTATATCGATACCATCCCCTGCGAAATGCCACTTTAGCAACTACAGTTTTACCTGCCAAATAATGTCTTATATTTGGGTCGGTATAGTAGTTACACATATGTCATAATTATAAAAGTACGCCTAATTCTTATACATAATTATTATATATAAATGTATATCACGATATAATAAGAAATAAATATATTTATTCTGTAACAATGAACAATATTAACGATCTTTGTATATATTTATAAACATTTGACACGCTGTGCTTTTCTGGCATTAAATTAACATCCATTTTGTGAAATGTATAAATTTGGATCACAACTTCGCACAATAACAATCGAAGCTGTGATGAAATAATTGAACAATATATACATTCTAAACTTAATTAATCTTAAGGATACGACAACAGAACTTTGATTGAATTTCACCCAAGTCCATTAACTATAATATATTACCTTTGTCAATATTTATATAGACATATTTATCATATAATTAACCTGGCTGTTAAATAGATACATAGATTTCTCGAAAGTATACACAATTGCGCCAAAATGAACAAACAAATCGATGCACAAACTTGACAGCGTTGCGTGATCAGCAGTTTACCACAAGTGAACACTTTTTTTTACACACAAGAATATGTTCCTTAGTTATATGTTTTTTTTCTTCTGAATTCTGAACATTTTTATATATCAATGGCAGATATTTTACACTTTCGAAAAAAGTATTGAGCTTAAAATGTCTTCCTACGATAAACACTTGTTAATAGACAGAGTCTATTTAGATTATCTCGTGCCAAATGTACATGTTTTTTTTGTCCCAGTGTTTGTATATGGAAATTGTGAATCACTATAACAAATTGTAAGATATTAAATTGATACAATGATAACGACAGCCAGAGCGCGTGTTGGCGGTTTCCATGGTAGTGTAGACCAATGCTATTTCAAAGGGACACAGTTCCTCAAAATTAAGCTTCATTAATAAATTCTGTTTACAACGATTTTACGTAGTATTCAACTGTGCCGATGAAATGAAAATGAATATTGAGATTGTACCAGACCAACGAAAATCTGTAATAATTCTAATTCAATGTAAATAGGGCAGAGGGAGCATTTATAAATATATCTACATGTGCAAAGGTTTTAAACGGTTTGTTATGACTCATCATTTAAAAAAAGGGCTGTGCCCGTGCCATGTCCATTGACACTTTGTATAACCTGAAATTCTGACCCAGACAATGGGGCTGCCTGAGCGAAATTACTTATGGGTAAAAACCACTAATACAGCAGCGCCCTCTATTACTATCTCATTGAATATCGATACAATTCAAATGAATATGCATAACTTGGCATTCATTTTGTAACGATTAAGTAGGCTACTATCTAGCTTTTCAACGCAGACTAGAACTTTGGGACAAATAGGTGACATGTCAAAGTTTCGGTTTAGTGCACTATTTTCAAGGCTGGAAAACCCCTTTTAGGAAAAACATATTCCTTGGAAATTTGTGTAAAAGTGTACAGTTTGACATTCTTTTTATTACTTTTTGACAATCTAATCACAATTACATTTGATAGCAAAAATGTAAAACATTGAATTACAGCATTGTCATGTGAGCCCTGCGGATTCTTACAGCAGTAATTCGCCGACTGACGACCGCATAATTTGCTTTAATTTAAAGCATATCACTACATAAAATGGAGCCTCTTTGTGACCAAGCCGGTTATTTACCGGCGAAGGTTTAAATCAAATACCTGCTATTGTGATTTGATGAGATAGAGGTCTCTGGTGTACTTCCGGTGTAAAAGATTACCCACAAGTCATTTCTTTTGGACAGCCTCATTGACAACTGAATTACACATAGTCATTTTAATATAATTTTTCAATTTTTTTGTTATTTATAATCTTCCACTGACCCTACAATCTCGTAAGTGGAATTAACTAAAAGCTTTGACTTCTTGTTAAAATTTAGGTATAACTCGCGTAATAACAGAAAAACGCTTAATTTTTGGGAGACCATGCCACTCAAGGTAGTCTCAAAGCACTTTATGGAAATGTTTGAGCAGAGCCGTAATGTTAAAGGTTATATCTAGTTAATAGAGCTTCTAAATGCCCCACAGATAAGTTAAAATACATACAATAACATAAAATAAAACTAAGTATAAAAAACATTCAAATTACACTTGTTATAGCTATGCATAAAGAAGAAACCACTCGCCATCGCCATTGTGTTACACTGAAACTTAACTGAATTAATAAGCACTGATATGCTATTTTGTTTGCTCAAGAAATGTTACTGTCAAAATAAATAACGGAAAGAAAGGACAGAAAATATCATAACACACTTGATTGGTCCAATTGAGGAAAGAAAAAAACCCCAGTCAGCCTACATTTTTACTTTGTTATCGGGTTTATGACAACATACCTGCTACAAAATAACTGATCAAGATTTGTACGGTTTATCTGAACGAAATGATAAAAAAATACAATGACCGTCACTGACAAATTCAATAATTAAATCATTTTAGTAACTGAATTAAAAACATGTATAAAATCAAAACATAAGTACGTTTGGGTACCAAATAAATATACGCGTACACTTTAATAGGTATAAATGGAAAACGGCTGGTCGTTTCGCTATAGGCCACCTTTATTCACAGGCATCTTTCGGTTGTGGATTTCTTTCTTTGCCGGTTGGTTCGTTTGTCATTTCCGGCTGCAGGTCGAAAAGGACCTCTGTGTGGCTTTTAGTTGTGCGAGACATTCCTTTTGTTTGGCAGTGACCAGCCAATTCGCCTACAGGGGCCGATTACACAGACCAATTTCTGACTTGAGTCAAAATGTTGAGTTGAAGATTTAGAAATTTTGCTTTGATTATTCTAAGTAGTTTTGTCTTTTCTGGTTACTAAATGGCTTGGATATAAAATATACCAAATATGAATTGTCTAAATTTAAAAATAATCAATTTCCGATTTTGAAAGCCCCTGGCTTGTATGACTTGTACAATGTCTTTCTGGTTTGAAGTTACGAACAAGGCTAAAAACGATGTTAGTGCGACACTAATCATACAATGAGACACCGAGCGAGGTAACTTGTAGGTAAAATCAACCAGAACAGAAGCACCCTCTATGACTTTGCCATCAAATACCAATGCAAATACAACGCATATGCATAGCCTTTTGTTGGGATTAAATGAGATAAAGGGAGCTGCTGTAATAGTGGTTTAAACTTTTACCAACAAGTCATTTCTCTCGGATGGCTCCATTGTAAGAGATTACATTAGGATTAATTAACATTAGTTTCAAGGAATATGCAAAGTAATTAGTTTGATAGAATGGAGGTTAACTAGTCCATTAACGTTGATTTAGGAAAAAATATTTTTGACAAGCCAATGTATGTAAAATGTGACTCTGTCGGCGCGCCTGCTGTTTACCGGGGTGTGTCACTGAAACACTTACTGATTCATAAGTAACGACAAAAGCACGCGAAAGCACACAATGAAAGAAATGTAAAATTAAAGACCCTGGTAATATTTCATTGTAGCGGTGATTCGTGGTCATGCCAACAGGGCAACGGGCAAATAGGGGAATAAAATATTTTGGACACAAGACAAATATTACAAGCACCATCCAATACATATATTACATTATACCAATAAGTATACTTTGGTGGTGGTTTCGTCATTATAAAACATTATAGTAGGCCTAGTACAGTCGCTTGGGACAGTTTTACGCTAAATACTATCGCTGGTAGTACTGCCTTAATAAGGACACGGTAAACGAAAGTGAAAATGTATCAAAATAGAAATTATAATATTGATTACACGTATCATTTTTTTTAGGTATAAGTGTTACCCCCATGCAAGGTACAATGTTACTGCAGTCCACAGAGTGGGTATAGCGTACATTATGAAAAGTAAAAACTTTGTTTGCGAAATATTGCTTGAACAAATAATTTTGACCATATTTTGAGATAGCTCTTATACAACTTACATTTCCTCGGTTTTTGAAGAATATAACATATAAATGCAAAGTATGAACTTCATAATTTTACTTGCAGAAATATGACCCAGACAAACCATGGAACACGTTGTACGGTACATTAACACTAGTCTTACATAAATATTCATATTCCTGGTTATATCGACCAGCCCAAAAATCAATCAAATATGCAAAAGCAATTGTAAGCGACATAACAACGGTTCAAGTACGCATATCCACATCTAGGCAATTCGCTATGTTGAGACTGTCGGTGCCTTTAAGCGCTTTTTGTCAAATAAGATGATTGGTACATTATGGTATGTGTCGTGGGAACAGTAATGGTACATATACTAAGCAGTTGAATTTTTAATGGATGTAACTGGTGTGAAGGTATTCCTTAGAAACTAGAAACCTCTCATATGGCTTTAATTGTGGTAGTAATGAGCTTACTGTTATATTTATAGACGTTTATCTCGAAAAGAGGACCACAATAGCAAATTGTGTCCATTACGACCAACCTATATATACATTAATGTACTGGGCTGGACTCCAAATGAATCGCATTCTTCTACAAATAAGACTCTTAATATCCTAAGATATTTCAAGCCATGGATTATGCTTTTGAAAATACCACAAGTGTTCTCAAATATTATAATAATAAGTCAAAACAGGTGTCCGAAATCATCCAAACTTGTCTTGTGTCGAAGTTAACCGTGGTAACTAAGCCTTGTAATGTTCTCTATCCCTGAATGTCAAAGGCCTACACACTTTCTACTTCATCTATTGTTGTTTCCGCCTCCTATTAAACTATTACTGGCCACAAAGTGCTCCCCGTGCCTTTCTAAATGATTTAAGCTCTCGCTTGGCCTCACACCTGAAGACGAACAGGCCAAACTAGAATTCCAGTGCAGAAAGGCTATTTGATGTCGCCATATCTTTGTCGTTTAAGGATCACAATGCTATTTTTCCTTGAGCCACAACCTTTTATCGTTAATAGGCTTTTTATAAACCATGTTTCTTCCTCGCTTTATATTAAAAATGAAATTATCTTTCAAAGTTAATATTTATGCAATGCGATATCACAAAAGTCTTCTGATTAATGTGTTTACGTCTTCCAGGAATCCATAACATTTTGCTGAACTGCTCTTATATAATTCCTTGAAAGCTGTGACCAATTTAATACGGTATCTTATGTCATGGGTACGCATTTTAACAGATGACATAGAGTAAATTGAAAGTCAATCGCTAAGAAACCCTAAAAAGGCTAACTTGTAGCCACCTAAGAACATTTCCTCAAATTCTTTCTAGAGCTGTCTTTTATCCAACTGCTATACTTATTCATGCAAAGCTCTTCTTGCGGCACACTGGAAATCTGATTTTGACATGTTGTTTTTCCATTTGACAAGAAGCCGACACAAATGCACATCTTAACATTTTAATTAGTTGCAATTAGAACTATGCTTGGGTGATTTGTACAAAGTATTTTACAACTACGAGAAATGGTATACGCACGGGCCAAACTGATTTAATATTTTGGTTTATTTTAAAGACCCATTCTTGCTTGTTGTAACATTTCTAATGCGAACAAAATCACCCATTAAATAGTTATTTCTTTGATTTGTTTTGACTGTAGTTTAAAGCAGACCAAGTTGTCAATTCCTCGGCTACAATGTTTATCCAATGTTTTCCTTTAACAAAAAAAGGTTCTTAATTAACATTCAAGTCTTGTTTTGACTTATTTCTGCAGGTTGTGCCACATTGCTATGGCTTTTCGGTGATTTTGCATCATGTCTCGCCAGTGATTGGCTCCAGTTCCTGGGCGGTCAGGACCAATGAAACACTGGCCAAGTAGGTCGCCGTGACCTAGAAGATCATGGTCGAGGACGCTGATTTCCAGGGAAACTTTGGACAATAACTCGGTAGGTACGTTAAAAACCAAAGCTTCGTTCCACACCGGAATAACTGTCCCTTTCATTACTGTAGTCTTTTTCCGCTTGATCTTTTTACCTTCTATAACAAGGGACACTCTCACATACGGATCTGTTTAACAAAACAAAAGGCTATTATATTTATGAGGCTACAAATAGAATCACCTTTAAGTTAATGAGGACATAAATAGTTCTTTAGCTGAAATGAGTAAACAAGTTCTTTAATCATACAAAACACCATGATATAAAATAAATAATCGAATAGATTTAAAATAGCTTCAAGGCCAAAAATGTTAATAAAACCAAACGAAGACCACAAAGGGAAACCAGAGATTTTGTGAATTTTGAAGAAACTGAGAAACAAAGTTTCAAGACACATGTTATGTCATGCACGGCTCAAATTTATACCATACACAATATGACAGCCTTGGTTTTTTGGTAAAGTAATATTATGAGAGGAAACCGTATGTTGCCAACTATTGGCTGGTGCAATAACCCTGACATTGATAAAAAGCGACATCTTCGTGAGCCAAAGTTAATACATCTCTGTATTAGCCTTGGCGGTTAGGGCGTTATCTGGGCCATGTTGAACTGAAATATCAAAACAAATACACATGACTGTTGTGTAGTAGAGAGTCGCTAAATGTGTCTCTATGAGTTGAGAAGTTATTACAGAAACCAGCAGTCGAAATCAACTTAAACAAGATCAAGCGCTTGTTTTCTGTCGACAGTTACAATGATATCTAGCACATAGTTGTTTCATTATTTATTCAGTCAATGAGATGTTCTAGTATGTGCCGGAACATCAAACAAAAGACCGACAAGCGATGCTTTGCACGTGACGGAGAGAGCGTCTCTGATTGGGGCAAGCAAAAACGACCATTTCATGGAAATCAGGTCATGACAGAAATACAGCGTTTTGTCGCATGGTGTCTCTATACGTGTATACGTCTAGAGATACCATGTGTTCGGATGATGCTTGTGGTCTTCAAATGTATTCGTCTGTTTTATATTGGTATTCTAAAGAAAAGAATGAAAGCATCTGCGTGGAAAAAGAATTACCATGCACAGGGCTTAAAACATGAACTAATAAAACCAAGCTAAACTGCTTTACCGTTATCCAAAATATTGGAAAAAGCACACTCCAATGTATAAACAAGAATAACTTCCGTAGGAATGGCAATTGTTAAATTTTGATCACATGTACATTTTATAAGTTAGAATGAGGAGTGAGATTAAAACGTTGTTACCAATATTTTATTAAGCAGTTGCCATCCATATGGAAGTTATTCTTGTTTCATTAAGAAGATATGTCGCATAAAGATCTCTAAGACTGATTAAGATAAACTTCTAAATGATTTTTTGTTGGCTTATGTAACCCCCTGGTTATTACTATGTCGACATTTTAAGAAAGTGAATAATGATGATTATCACACTTAAACCCCCATATTTCAATTTCCGAGTAATGTGATATTGTTACGTAACATGTATGTGTGTTTGTTGTTGTCGTGGATATTGGTCAGTAACGTCCTGCAAAACTGGTAGAAAAATAAATAAGAAAATACAAACATTTCACGAAATAACATTTAAAACAGTCATGTTATTGTGTCCAACACAAAAGCGATAGCCCATACATAGTCACGGTTGTGTTTCGTGACCATGACCCATGATGATCTTTTTGACATGGACGCTATCATTTGTACACTACATAAAGTGTGAAAGTCCCAAGTCAACTGATAACCCATGAGATAGCATAACGCAATGATTTATCTACTTATAATCGATCAGAAATTTTATTCTGTTTGTATTTTAAGTAACTTTATAGTTCTTATAATGACGATTCATGTAATTTCCCATGAATAATATTTTTACTTCCGAAATTTAAACCAGGTCGAAGGGAGAGAAGCGCGTAGTTCTGCTCAACATTTTAAGCTGAACATAATATCACGAAATACCTTCATGATGATGAACTGGCGTAATGGTGAGTTACATAATTCTGGTTTTGGTATCCAAGGTAACGGGCACATTCTCAGTGTCTTCTTTCAGACACCACAAGTGTGCTTGGTACGCAATTTTCGTAACCCGTATTGATTCTTGCCAAGGTCATATCTATAGAACCAGGAAATTATGTCAAATTGTTAATGTTAGGCCTACTCACCAATCCTATGTAGTCATCTTACTATTGTTATCACTGTTATGTAAAGCCTTTTCACGAGGTCAACTTGTCTATTTATTCAATATGTATTTTTGATTAATCAATAAATGATTCCTTTCTTTACTCAATTATCATTTCCCCCCATTTTGTATCGATTGTGTGTTTCGCGTATTTGGTGACATTTATTTAGTTACTTAGCATGCTCATTTATTTGCTTTTTATCGGAAGTTATTGGATCCTTCCTTGAAAAGAAACAATCTGCCCACAGGTGATGAGAGTCTGGAACAGTTATAAGGAATCGGCCCAATTAACCAGACTACAACATGTGTATGAATGACGAAGCCTACCAAGCACTGATTGCAATGATTAACAACTGTATTGTGTATTTCAATTCAACATTAACTATTGTGTTTAAAGTGAAGCCTTAATTTAAGTATTTGTTGGCAGAATGACAAATATGTGTTTAACCTGATAAAAGTATAGCTTATAATGGCAGCAGTTGACGTCAGAGGTATTTGACAATAACAGCATGTTAACATCTGTTACACGAATTGAAGCTGGAAAGACAGGGTTGAGAACCGTAGACACTTTGAAACTACTGTAGACCCGTTCAACATTTAAACTGACTTAACGTAAACCGGATTAAATTTTAAGTTGTTTTAAAATTTTGACCGTTCTGAAGACCACCCTCTAAACTGGTTCGAAACCGGTTTAGGAAGGTACCCCCTCACAAGGAGCAAATTTAAACTGGTTCAGTTTCAGTTACGATATTGTGACTCTATTGTGACGACGTGCATCATTCTGTATATGCAGGGCATTTAAACAGTTCAAAGCAACGTAGGCCTACCTTCAGATGAGCATTTTAAACCAGTTTTAATATTGAAGCCTACTCGAAGCCACATAGAAAGTGGATGAAGTAAAACCAGCTTAAATCCTCCAAGAGTGTGTTCAGACATACAGTCACACTTAACGCCACACTGCCATTTAAATCGGTTTAAATGTTGCCGTGTGGGCAGACCTACATGTAAATATTCAAACCGGCAAAGCTATAGCGAAAACATCTGAGGATACAGACCCTATCCTCGCCTATAAATGTTTTATGTTTGCTCACTGTGCCGTTGACCAACCAAAATTTAATCAGTTATTCCTGGACATGGTAAATACAATATTCTGTCATATCACTCTGAATATAGTAATATAAGGGCTAAGGCCGATTTCAAAAAGCTATTCTATACATAACTCAATATCTTTAAATTGAGCTAAAGTACCTATATATGAAAGTGACGGTGGAGGCATGTCACATTTTCTTTCTCTGCATTTATAAAAATATATATGAAAGTGACCATTTACAGTATTTTCGTTATTTAAGGAAAACAGTCCCTTATATACAGAGTCTAGCTCAGACAATTTTGCAGATAAAGCCTAGTAGGGGAATCAAAATCACGAACATTGTTTTGAATTTAATATTTAGGATTTGTTTCCTTGAGCTCACTAGGTCACTGCATTCTTAATATATGGAGTTTTGCAGACAGATTTCTACAAAATAGTTTAGTATTTTCACAGAAATTGCTTTGTGAGATGGACCCAGATGTCAAGGCAAACAAGGAACCAAAACACAGAATATGCAAATTTTTAGTTCTTAATACCATTCGTTGACACTCAACAAACTGGTTCAGCGGGCAGGCACTTCTGACCATACGCACGATATCCTATCTTTCAATCAACCCACAAAAAAAGAGCGTCCGCCAGAGGCGTGTTCAATAGTCCTAACCCCAGCTGACACTCCCTAACTATTGTTTATAAAAGACACTGCTCTCGAACCTCTAGCGGGTACTCGCTAGTATTCCTCAGAGGTAATTCCCCGAGTTAGCAAAGCAAACCAAGACGGCGTCGGACAATGCGGAAGTGAATGATTTACTTTAATAAATGACAATAATTTTTCCCGAGCTGTTTCACAAAGAGGAGCTATGGTGTCTGGTCAGTCCCAAAATAGTAACAAAACATTTAGGCTACACATAAATTCATCCCATGGCTTTTTTTTGTGCTAGAAGATATATTCTGGCAGCTTCACTTTCGGCAGTAAAGTGTCTAAGCCTGACAAACCGCGCAGGCGTTAGGCCTAATGAACCGATTTGTTAGTAAAGGCTAGGCGAGAAGTCATGCGAAGCGCAAGCTAACATGCTGGGCATATTGAACACATCTCGGTTGACACAGGAGGAGGGCTTCATTGATGTATTTGACAAATCATAACGTTACAAAAAACTTGGATTTGCACGGTAAGCGAAAAAACTCAATGGAGGCCTCAATTAAATTGCCCATATCTGGTTAGAGACAACCTTTCTTTTCTTCACACAGTGTATAACAAACGTCAAATAATTGTCAATTTAGAGATTTTAAACGTCTCTCATGCACGATACAATAGCAAACACTTGTACATTATCATTTATCAGATTAATACCTGTAGAATTAAGTTTTAAGTAATACTTTAATTGGAACTATTAATTAAGGTCTACACTAGGCGGCAATTCGGTGAAACTACATCCGGTAAAATTTCTGATAGTAATATATTGGCTCCCGCTAGTAACCATATACAAATAAAATCTATAGGCCAGAAGAAAATAAGTGTAAGCCAAATGTGAGTTTAATACAGTAGCAATTTCTTGAACATTGTAGCCCACTCAGTGCGGATCACAATATTTATTATTTTCCGTTCTCAGAGCAGCAGCAATGAATCGATTAGGTTACGTCAAATGATGTCAATAAAAAATATTACAATGAAAGAAATAACTGTAGACCGAATATGGTATACGGTCACAATTTCGTTGACATTGTATTCAGCAATCAATGTATGGTGTTATGTGCCGTTCTAGTAGCAGTGCCAATGAAATGAATTAAATGTGCAGATTGTGGTTATCAGAAGCAATGGGCCTCTAAGACTATGTGTTTTTGTTGGATAAAGGAGAAAAGCTTCTTACCAGACGGGGTGGGCATGTTAGGAACTCTTAGCTCTTTGGCTTTCATGACGACCACAGTCAACCGTTCAGCTGTCGGTAGATAACTTAACGACACCAGGAGTTCGCCGCAACTACCAGTAGCCTGTAACAAGCAACACAGCCAAAAAATACAATGTACGTGTTTATTGTTGGCCCTTGACGGGTCCATAATTTATCTTGTTGTACTTCTTCGTCTAGTTATTGGTGGAATGACGCTATTTGAAAAAATATTAGGCTTTTTTATTTCCTGTCCAAAAAATAAGCCAATTGTTACTTGGAGTGTTATCGATTGACGGTCTTTGATTCCATATTAATGCTCTAGATTTGAGAAAATAAATCTTTCCTTCCAACGGAGTCAACATTTTAACCGTCCTTGTTCTTATAATTAACGTAAAGGACATTATATTTTGTTCAAATGCATCTTTTTTTTTTTTTCCCAATACTTTTTTGTTAGGTAAACGAGTTTTTTTTTCTCAAATGTAATGCATTTGGGATTTCGGGCCCACGCATAGTCCGACTATAGTTGCTATGAATTATTTTTCTTTATAATAGATCAATAGTAAATGAATGTATCAATATAACCAGCCCTATTTTCCCTAAATGTTATTCATCCCGGCACGCGCTGTTGTATAGGCCTATGTTTTAAGGTATTACACTTGGCTATGCTTTTTTAAAGATATTTTGGTATCAATTATAGGATATATACATCATCTCAATAATATTTATTTCAGCAGAATGAGATAGTTATGAAAAATAGTAGCCTAACAACAAAAATCGAGAAAATTTCAAAAAAAAATTATGTGGAGGTTTAAAAATTATTTTTCGGTTTCCGTTTTGTTATATCACACATATTTATATATCACACGATGTTATATAGTGGCAGGCAGAGTTTTGAAGTTGTCTAGTCTTCAACACACTAAAAAAAAAAATAAGATGAGAGATGAAATACACAAAGGGGTATACAAATTTTAAAATCGTACCTGTAAACATTTCTGAAGGTCACACCACATCTCCACACTAGTGCTGACGTCAACCCTGTTCAAATCAACTGTCACTTCTCCGATTGCTTCATGGCGGGAAAATTTATCATAATCAAACATGAGAAAATGTATCCGTCGATCATGCAGGTCATCAAAGGGGATTGGAAATTTAAAATACTCGTTGTAAACTGGATTCAGCGTTTTTCTTTTCACCGAAGATTGCCGAAGTCTGTCGTCCACTTCCGGTCGGAGGAAAAGTTTGACATAGGGGTCACTAAAGCCGCCTATCATGTCGGACGGTGGGAGGTCTTGAGCTGAAAAAGAAGATTTTATATTATTAAAAACTGTCAAATTCACAACTGGTTTATTAAATATATTGACTTAATTTACAGTAGACAAATTACAAAGTTTAAGATTTGTCTATAAGAAACTACGGTATAATATTACGGTATTCACGGGAATCAAAGTAAAATAGATAGTGGACATCCACGTCTTATCCACGGCCGCACCAAAAGATCATTTGCGTGTACAGTACACTTATATTATGCATTTTTATAAGGTGTTTCACATGAGAGAAGGGTGTTTACATGTTTTATTTTCACTGCAATTGGTTGCATGGGGATTCGGTCCTGGTTTAGTGTAAGTAGTGGCGTACTTTATATAAAAAAACTGTATGCCTAGTGTATCGTTTTATTTAGGTATTAAAGGTTTAGAACAAGGAAAGAATATTGAAAGTTCCAAGTAAGTGGGTGGGGTTCCAGTCCAAGTGCTTTTCACCGGAGTACAATGTACAATGGTTTTACCCCTGGCCTCCCGACCGCGTGTTGTCGTACATCTAACGACACGCCACACAGTTTTCTGCATGGATTCAACCGAAATATTGCTTTTAGCTTCATCTTGGCAACTCGCAGGTCAAGCAACAAATTTGATCGAATTTCATTCAGCTATGTTTATTTTTTGCAATCACGTTTACATCTTTATAAGTAGTGGACAGTTGTAAAGCTTCCCTGTAAAAGAGTGCTATTTTGTTACTAAATAACATTTAACAGTTCAACGGTTTTTAACTAACATCCAATGATCAAAATAAGCTAGTTGTTAAGTAAAATCAATCCAATGGTCTGCAATAATTTCCTACATATTTTTCTCGGATCCCGAATTCAAATAGGCTAGAGATAGACACACATTTCATCACTTGATATACTCAGCAGGAGACAGCGAGTTGCTGAAGTGATGTCAACTTATTTAACACAAGTATTTTCAGGGGTTTGGTGGAAGTAGTGTTTACTAGTACTTAGTTATATCTGTAATGCCGTAGTAATGTATTTTGACAAAATATGTTCGTAAAATAATAGCAAATTTTAGATGTGGAGATAAAATACATTGGCCAGTTAGGAGGAGGACAATGTTTTCGTAAAAACGTTTTATTATTGACGACGAGAGCTAATGCGTGAGGTACACTGATTTAATTGACGGATATCGGAGGCAATGTAAAATAAAAGCTTTACAGTAATGGAATTTAACAGATTCGTCATCACATTTTCTATAAAAGTCATGAACACTTAAAAATAGCCACATTATTAAAATTGTTCTCCCGCGACAGCTATGATGATGATTGTCATTTTAAGGAAAGAGGTTGGTAATTTGTTCTTCAATGAAAGCCTTTTTGTCATAAACAATAAGTTTGGATAATTATATTAGAGTCTTTTATTGACAAACGTTCACAACCTTTCAGTTAATGGCAGACTATTTCTGTGAGAAGGTATCACATTCGTGGTTGCTATGGCATTATGTCGTCATTATACCCGGGTGTAGTTTATATTGGCACTATTTTGTATGGTTTCTGCACACTACCACGTCATTCAAATAGAGGCTGTCTGGAAGAGGACGTCAAGATGACACATAACAAGCTTGCTACATAATATTTACGCTTCGCACAAAAAACATTGCTTTCCTTTAATTATAACTATAGATCTATTAATGTCATCATCATGTTATATAAATTGACTGCGCATGTCTAACTGTAGTTAAAAGTTGAGTTAAGGTTATGGCTAAACTTGAAGGCAATGAGTTGTCGTTTGAAACTTGTTCCTTTGTTAGAAATGAAGGATACATGCCATTGGATTAAAACATATATCAGAATTGCCTCTAACTTCAGTGAACTTATTTCAAGATTCAAGCCCCATATACGCAATTGCCAAAGTGTTACCCATTAATCAGTCAATCATTAAATGATCTTCAATTTCAACTTGATAAAGGTGATCCAAGTTGGCGAATAGTAGGGGAAGGTGGGGCAAAATGAAACTACGGGGCAAAATGGAACAGTCAATTTTGCGCTTCAGGATTGACTTGCA
>JAVFBY010357747.1:0-12562 GCA_034781015.1 Tonicella lineata
GGTGACAATAGGCAGGGGCGTGTCCATCCATCCTTTGCACATACTGATTTGAATAATTGCCTCATTGGGACACCTTGTTTTAAAAAACTTTAACATGCAGGAGATAGGGAAATTGTGAAAATTGGACACCCAGTTACCTAAAAAGTGAAGGAAAATTACTATTTTTTACACCATACTTTTGCTTTCTGGCTAAGCCCCTGAACGACGAATTCTACACTTCTTACTCTGCATTATTTACTGTGGTGAAAAAACGAGTGTAAACCTTGGAAAACCTCCATAATCACAGAATGTAACCTTTAATATGTGGCTCCTTCTCGGTGGAAGCATGTCAAATGTTCTTTCTCAGCATTTATAAAAATCCATAAAGGTCCACAGGGCAGCTTGAACTCGTACAGTAAATGTACATCGATGGAGGAAAAATGACAAGAAGCAAGAAACCAGACATGCACAGTTTGCAATTAAAACAAGGTTGCACATTTACAATCTTAAGATACCACAACAAATGGACTTCAATGCCACCTACCTAATATCAAATACAGTTATGGGGACAGGACTACCCATTACAACTAAGAAAGTTAGGAGCATCACAATTTTACACAAACTATTCCTCCCAGAAGTGTCAGTGAAAGTTTCAGCTACTAAATTAACAAGCCCAGTCGGAGCCATGTCCCCTGCCCTGATGTTTTCATTAATAAGTGATATACAAAGATGTGCTCATTAGAATGCCAAGCAATTAACTGCTTGGCATTTAACACTATACTCCAGGATATGACAAACAAAGTTTCTTGATAGGTCTGAGGGCAACAAAACATCAGGAAGCAGTTGCTATAAACACCAGCCTTTCATCACACGCATGTTTTCAAGATTTAGCAAATGACGGTTTCAATTTCTGCTCTGGCATCTATTTTAGGATGGATTTTTCCATTATCCCACCAACAGATAGACAAACCGACAGAGGGGAATCCAATAACCAGCCTTATCCCAGTGGATGAAGTAAATTACAAAACAAGCGATAAATTGTCTTACTTACCCAGTGTGATACCACCTATCTCTATGGATGACCTCCCTTGTTTTACTGTCATCTTCCCAGTAGCCTAACATGGTGGTATAACCTCGAGTACATAATTCACCAGGCACACCCACTTTTACTAACTCTCCACTCTCATTTATCACCTTAGCCTGAAGAATACAGTATAATATGAGTCAATGTATTTGTAGTGGTATAGACAACAACATTCTCTGCAATGACCCCATGAGATTCCCTGTTAAAAATCCTAATACAGTTCAACAAATCCTGTAGCAAAGTATACATACACAAGTACAGAAGCCAATATATACAAAAAAAGAATCTTTTGAAGTAAAGAGGCTGTGTTTTCTGTTTCCATTCCTTTCCCTGGAATAATATTACTAATAATACTACTGGTATAATATTTGTGACATGTTATTTAAAGAGTACCAGCAAACTGACTCTTAACTCGGTATTTTAATGAGCAAACATTACAGCCTGACTGGTCATATAAACGGAGACGGCTTTTTGTTAACCGATATCTATAATTTGTGAATTAATAACTATCAATACATGTAATAAGCTAACAGGAATCATATGGTGGTTTATTTATGCCTGTTCATATTTGTCAGGGGCATTCAAAAAACTGTGAAATTCCCAGTGGGTCCAGTCTATGTGAGCGTTCAGGCCCCTTCATTTCCCAATAGCTATAGGCCTACTTTTTGTCAGGTGGGCTTAGTTCTATTCTATATATTTGGGGACCCTCATTAATGCAGGTGTTTCCTTAGTAGGCAATCACCGGTGACCTGCAGGACTAGATCTACTCAGGGAAAAAATGGCATGTGTTGCTGCCTACCTTTTTAATTTTACTGTTTTAGCGGTAGCCGCCTACTTTTCAGTACTAGCCTCCTACTTAAAAAGACCTGACATCGAGTACACCTGGGCAAATATCACATACCTCATTATGAGCAGCCACATGTCCAACTGTTGAGACCTTCTTGTCCACAGGATCATCTGTATAACCAATAAAGGTAACCGGACTCGTCTCTGTTGTACCATAAGCTACCTACAGAAAGAAAGTAAGACAAACTTGCAATTTGAAATGTGCGTCTTTGTCTTTTGTGAAAATTTTCCTTCATTTGTTAAATGTTCTGTATTAACACTTTGAACCATGATGTTTCTTACACTATCTAGCTCCCCACCCTGAGCTCCCCACTTAATTTACATAATCTGCAATGCGTATTCGTCACTGACACATGTACATAAAAGATGTCCAAAAAATGGTCAAAATCGGCCCCGAAACACAACTGACACACTGGTATAAAAACTAAAAGCATAAGAAGAGTGATGTCCCTTGTTGTGTAAAAGCAGCTAATGTGTAGTTCATACAGTAAAAGTCGGGGTATCCAGGGTATATACATCACAAGAATATGCCAGAATATCCCCATAACTTTTTCTAAAGAGCATAAAATATGTGTCCCTAGCCATCTCAGAGCTTCCGGGGCTAGCAGTTAGCCCCCTACACCACCCCCGCACCACACCCCCGCCCCCTCCTTTTGGACTAACTTTGGAAATTGCTCCGCTGCACCGGCTAGAGAGGGCTGGCCAGTGAAGAAGGATGGATAACTTACCACAACTTCAGGCATGCCCATTTTCTCAATGACTCTTTTCATGACCTCCATAGGACACGGTGAACCCGCCATGATACCTGTGTACAGACTCGTCAAATCAAACTTGTCAAACTCTGGGTGATTTAGCATGTCTATAAACATAGTGGGTACACCATACAGAGACGTACAACTACAACACAGAAAACAACAATACCATCATTATAAACACCTATTTTAAAACCTTTCAAATTTTAACAAGGCTTCCCTAGAGAAACATTTTAGGATAAAAATAATGGTAATTTATTAAATTTGACCATCTTGGTCTTTTATTGTATAATGTTTCCCTAGGGAAGCCTTGTTAACATTTGAAAGGTTTTTAAAAAAGCCACTATGAATCACTTTTTTTTAATTGGCAATAATACCTAGGCCTTGACAAAATCGATCTTGAAATTTGAACTTGTCATAGAGATTTATCAAATAAACATGTCACTGGTCCTACATGTACTCCAAGCTTTATAAATGTTCAGGCACAAAAAGCCAATAGAGTAACAAAAATACTTTTTCTAAAATTAACCTTGACCCTAAGATCCTGAAATTCTAAACTGTCAAAGAGATTTACTCAATAAGCATGTGTGTTAATATCATTTTTTTTTATTTCTACTGATAGGTCATCTTTTGAAGGGTGCCCTATTAAATGGTTCAGTCTATTATTTTATAGAACATATACACAACATTATTAAATTGTACATTTATGTGTTGGCAGAGTGTATTTGAATTGAAAAAACATAAATGAACTCATCTCATTTTATTTTTTAACATCCCTGTGATATTAAATAAATTTGACACCAACCTGTTAAATTTTTTAAAAAGGGTAGACTCCTGTTCTCTGATAAAAAAAAAATGACTTTCCACAGCTCCAAAATTTGTCAAACTTATACCAAACCTAAATAATTATATTCTTATCGCATATGCCAAGTTTCCTGTAAATACACTCACTAGATTAAAATAAATCCTAATTTGATTTTGCTTTTTTCTTCGTTTTCAGACATCCTAGTCTTATTAAAGTAACCCACTATATCCTAAAAATTATGGTAAATAATCATTTGGTTCAAAACTTGTTAGGATAGTTTTTTCAGGATTTGTTCATGACAATTTTTGTCCACTAATATATGGCCGCATATTGTATAAATTGCATACATGTATGTACAGACCGAATCCTACATCCCTCACATTACTCTGTTTTTGAGGGGATCAATATTAAAGTTCCCTTAGTAAATATATGCAAATCTAACACACTACCTACACAGTAAATTTCATGTTTAAGCAATAGATTGACATTGTTTTTGAGAATAGATTTTTGATTTGCTTATTTTTTTGCTCTGTACCCGGCAGCACACCAACCGATTTATAAAATAAATACATGTAAATAGAAAATGTCCTCATAACAATAGAAGTGTATAAAATATGACAGAGTTTACCGTTCATCTTGGACAGCCTGAAGGGTAGAGCCTGGTTCAAACCCTGGGGACGGGAATACACAGCAAGCTCCATTACTGGGTATCTGAAGACATCCAACCACCATAGCAAAACAATGGTAAAGCGGGACAGGCACACATATGCGGCTATCCTGAGAGGAAGCAAAACAAATAACATGGGCTTGTTAATATTAATTTAATTGGGACATTTTGTTTGTTTGATTGTTGTTGAGGTTTTATGCTGTAGCCTATTCAATGCACGGGCAACTTGAGGTCAGTGTCAAGTTTTATGACTGTATAAAGTTGAAAGTCCTCTGCAACTTAATTTTCATTTAGGTTCCTGTGAATGTTACTAAGATGTCTGGGAATAAATTACTAAATATGGGGAGAATCGCATAAAAATTGTAGAGGTGCCTATGCAGGTAGGCATGGTGCCTGGAATTTAATGCAATCCCATCCCTCGTTCTAATAAGAAGATATATTTTAAGTTAATCAGTTAATTTGTTAAAATTTATATTTTGTTCACAACATGTGCATGTTTCAGAGGGGGGGGATGATGGACGAAGGAATAGCATTTCTAATCCTCCCTTCCACATGTATCAAATAATTCCTCTTAAGGAAAATAATTAAACGTCTCTAGGACAGTGAAAGATTCAAAGTATAAACAGATATAACTGCTGGAAATCCAATATGGTCTTCTAATAATTGGACTATATCACAACTATCATGACTATACCTCAATAATTCAATACCCCATAGGAAAAAAATAACATCTTTCAATGTTCTATGGGGTATTGAATTATTGAAGTATATGTTATAGTCCAGTTTATTAGAAGACCAGATTAGGTTAGATTTCCAGCAGAAATATCTGTTTATACTATGATTCTTTCACTGTCTAGAGATGTTTAATTACTTTCCTTGAGAAGTATCATGTGAAGTATTATAGAAATCCTGAACAGATATGGATGAACAACAGACTAATTTTGGAGATATATGACCTTGACCTTGTTGGTCACGACCTTGAGTGATGGCTGCAGCACATCCTTATGCAATTTGTAACAATAATTTGAAGTATTATAAAAATCTGCAAAGAAGTTAAGAAGATAGAGACGGAACAGGTATGGATGAACAACAGACTACTTTTGGAGATATATGACTTTGACCGTGGGGTCACGACCTTGAGTGGTGGTCGCGACACATTCTTATGTCATTTGTGACAATCATGTAAAGTATTGCAAAATTTGTCACAAATGAGGTTAAGAAAGTATAGCCTGGAACAGATACGGATAGGCAACGGATAGATGACGGATGGACAGACATGGTGATTCCAGTATACCCCCACAACTTGGGTTACACAGTGATCAAAAGAAAAGCATACGGAGAGACACAGGCCATACCATACAAGGTATATAGGCCTATCATTTATTCTTTTTTTAATTATATGCCTACAATATACGATTCTATTAAATTTTTGCCAGAAAGCCTGGAAAGGTCTTTGTTCTTAAACGAGGTGGCAGAGCATTACAAAGCCACACTACTCTGTTTAAAAAGAAGGTTTAAAACACTGAGTTCTGCACAAGGCAGGTTTTATTAAATTTGGTTTTGCCTTTGTAGGCTATTAGAAGTTTACATAAAACAAATGACATGAAAATTTGAAAAAGTCGGCGAGAAAATGTTTTGTCAATGTCACTTGTTTGTGTTTTAAAATATGAGCCCTTACAAACAGCGATATCACCAAGCAAAATAAAAGGCTTAATCGTGGCAATCACAGATTCTCACTCACCTTCGCACATGATAAATTTCTTTTATTTCAAAGGTATTGCTTTAATTTATAAGCAACTGTTAATACTGCTTAAAATGAATGAAAATCAATCCTAATTATGGGTGGATGTACAAAAATAATTAAATGATTGATTTTCCTTTAGTATGGACTTTAGAACACTGCAACTGTAAAAACAAAATGCATTGGTAAAATATTTTTTTCACATTTTAAGACTATAAGTGTAAGAGTATAATTTTTTTTTTAAAGATAGATATTGCCTTGTAGGTTTAAGACAACTATTTAAAGAACAATGCAAAAAAGATCATAAGACCACGTTAATAAAAGTAAAACACATTCTAAAAATAATAAAATTAAAAAAAAGTAAAAATAAAGACATATTAACATTTACACTCTTTTATACAGCAATCACACATTGATATTCCCCACTGTCACACGCCAGACAAAATAAATCAAAACATATTAACATTTACACTCTTTTATTCAGCATTTACACATCGATATTCCCCAATACTACTTGTTAACAGCAAACACCTTTACACATGCAGCAAATGTACTACTGCTCAATAATTTGCAAAAAAGCTCCTAACACAAAAACATATCACAATGTCCAAATCCAAGACTTACCCTCATGTGGTACCCAACAGTTCTTCCAGCGAAATAACTATTGTTGAGTATATTGTGGTGGGATAGTGTGCTGCCTTTTGGAAAGCCTGTAGTGCCCTCATAAAGAAAATAAAAATATAGAAAATTAGCCTACTATTCCACATTTAAAATATTCAATCTTTTAATGCTTTTTTTTTTTACAAACCAGGTGACCATGATGATGTCATATTTAGATACAACATAATAATACCAGGTGTTTTTTTGGTCTCATTTATTTAGATTGTTTTGTTTATTTGTGGTTTTATGCCACATTCATAATTAACTTGAAGTTTATTTTACTCATATATGACGAATGGTGCCAAAGGAAACCACCCCTATACATCTCACACAATAGCAAAAATGTCCTAAAACAGACCACAGCATTTAACTACCGGTACTGGACTAGCCCGAATATTGGGCTCTTAATGTTTGCTTTTTATTTATTCATTTTGACATTCATCTGGCTAACTTCAGAGCTCATTGTAAAGCAAGACATTTTATTGTTCCCTCATTAACGACTCAAGAAGTCATCACATCGATTCATTGTAGACAAATTTATTTTTTCCATGTCCCTTCTATGGCTCAGTAACTAATAATATACAGTATGTGGCTATATATGAGTGGACAATATGGCCGCCGTAAAATCTTTTTTATGATCAGTATGACAAAGTTAACCGTTCATACCAAACAATTTAGACACTTTTCTGCCCAGAAATGAGCAAATATGTAGTTAAATGGTTCTTAGAAAGATTTCTATTCCAAATTTTTGGGGAATTAAAAAGATTAAATGTTGTTTTATGTTAAATATTTGACCGATATGCAGACAAGATTTATATCCAACAAAAACCCATGTCTGCAGTTGATGTTGAGTATTTCACTCCAGGTGCTAACTTTTTTTTTAAATTAAATTTTTTAATAAAATATCGTCAATTCTTAGGGATATTGAAGCTATTTGACATATCACAGATTCCACTGCCAAATCCTTCTTTAGAAGGGTGGCCTATTTAAGTGTTCAGTCTACATTCTAATTGATTGTAATTTTTTTAGAAAATACCCAATATTATAAAATTGTACATTCATGTGTTTGGCAGAGTTTATTTGGATCAAAAAAAACTGAAAAGGCCAGTTTCATTTAATTTTCCATAATCCCCTGAGATGTAAAATAAATTTGACACCCACCTTAAAAATTACTAAAAAATGGTATACACCTGTTCTCCAATTGCATGTTTTACTTTCTACATCTCCCAAATTTGTCAATCTTGGACTGAACCTATATTATTATATTCTTATTTCATATCCCAGTTTGATTTAAATAAATGCTAGTTTGATTTTGCTTCTTTTTAATTTTTTCGACATCCTGTATCTATAACTTGCCGACAATTTTAAAATATTGAAATATACCTCCACATTGAAGATTTCCTTCCTTAATTACCCGCTATATCCTAAAAATTAATGTCTATGATCATTTGGTTCAATACTTGTTAGGATAGCTTATGTTTTTCAAGATTTGTTCATGACAATTATTTTTTATGAATAACGGCGGCTATATTGTCCATTCATATATGGCCACATACTGTAGTCTTGATATTGCCATAGAACATGGTTTATAGTAAGCCGCGAGAAATCGTAGCTCCAGGCTTTATCTTTTATAATTTGGGATATATCTCCTTAGCTGGGAGCTACGAGAAGGGCATAAGTATTTTATTGTCAATTTGCTGTTTAAAAACACACAGCAGCGGTTTTAGCCCGTATTACAACATTTAACGACCAATTAAGAGAACTAAGTCACAGTTGGGAACTTAATAATGATACTCACAGCAAAAAAAAACGAACTTAAACGTATTATTTCCGCATTTCATGTCCTTTCTGGTCTCTTTGGTGTTAATTCAACCCATCGCCTATAGTAACTTCTTCTGAATCCAACAGCCAGTTTTATACCTCCAAAGACTAGAGAGGCTACTAATCCAGACGATGTTTCCGTTCTCAGGTTTATAGTCTGACACCAATACTGTATACTATTTACATGTGACTAATAATCGGTTGAGCAGAAGCGGATTTAATGATACAGACACAAAGTATACCATTAACTACAAACATAGTCGATAAAATAGGGTCCGTCGTCTCTTTTCCATAATTTAGCATGACCATTTGGAATCCGCGAATCTTGCGGGTAATAATTATGAATATGATATCTTTTCTGATAATGGCACATATCACGTGCATTCTTTGAGATCTTTTATTCAGGGTTCAATGCCATGGCTAATGATAAGGTAAGGCTTATCATTAACTTAAGACTTCTTTAATATATCCTTATAGTTGGTGCGTAATTAAGACCTGTCAGCCTAAATTGTTCTATGTGTTAATGTTGCATCTCAACCAACCCTCTGGGGAAAAGAGGAACAGTATGTTTTGAGGAGTATCATATTGACAAAACTTTGGAGAAACATTAGTTTTCAAAATCCTTGGTTTCCACTGATTAGTTTAGCATATACAAGAGTAGTGCAACTCCAAAGAACGTAAGACTCTAGCCCGAGTATTAGGCTCTGTAGGTTTGCTTTTAATTTATTAATTTTGACATTCATCTGGCAAACCCTAGAGCCCGAACGGTAACTGTACCTGAAATCAACAGAGTCGAATGTCCTGCACAAATTTACTGCACAAACATTTATTGTTGTTCGTTTGTCGGTCTACATACATTAGTTGGAAAGATTATTGAATAATGAGCATTTCTGTCACATTCCTACCTCGTATAGCATCTGTGTTCGACTCGAGCACACGTTTAATTAAAATTTGGGCAAAATTCCGCCAAGAGGAAGCCATTTTATCTAACCGCTTTCACTATAAAGCTTCCGCGCATGCTTAAACGCGATTGACCTATGACGCGTCGACACTGGTCAATGAATTTACATTTGTCTAGCGGAAATGTCCGAAGATCTACACGACTTTTCCCGAACTGCGAGAAGGCTTACGATTTACGAATCAGATCACTTGAATTTTCAATATTTACAGACCACGTCATAAAAGGTCAACTTGAATTGTACATCTATTGGCGGGTAATTGCGAGTTTATGCAGGTCACAAAAAGGAAATCAACGGAATTTCGTTTAAAAGCAAAGGATTTAGCTGTTAATATCGAATATCAATTCACACCGGTTCAGGGAAGCTACTCTTAGTCTTAAAAAGTTTTTAAAAAAAACTGATTAACTGCTTTTCTACAGCATAATGTACCAATGTCAATGTTCTTATACATTTTTTAAAAATTATTGTTTAATAAATTGTCTTTATATCTGATGACAGTCTGATTCTCCATTTGAATAAACATTACATGCCTTAATTTTGTAGAAATATATTAATAATATACCTTTATTTAAATATTTTTTTGTGGAAAATCCCAAAATAATATGCCGGTAATAACAAAAATGAAAATAAATATTTAAAAAATTGAATTAAAAATATATATGTAGTATATGAAATTATCATAATACATACCTATTTTAATCCGTCTGTACAATTCAATTGATATTTAAGATAATGCTATGTCTTTATAACCATTATACCATGGTGATTTGTATTAAATTGTATATATATGCATGTATATATAACATGCTCAATCCTTTCCAGTCTCTGAGCTATAAAGGGGCATCAGGAAGCCGATTTGTTGCATTGTCCTCTTTTTCATTTTTTATTTGTCCTGTACTTGGCTTTCGTAATGTAAAGTGGTTTCCTCCACCTTTATCGCTGTTTGCTGGCACACCGTCATACAAGGTGTACAAAAATAATAGAGTGAACAAAATCCAGATAAATTCTTCTGAGCATTCAGTTAAACTTATCAGGCAATCAATCAAAATGTTTTATTCAGTTTTTTGTTGTATGTAACAATCCTTCCCATCGGATCCTGATAGCATAAACGGCAACTCTTAAACTTTATTCCCGCCAAACTCATCTTAATTATTGATTGTACATGTATTTGTAACCTTTACATTTTTGGTAACTGAACTTAATAAACCAAAGTATTTTTTTTATATTTTGTGACAAATCAAATGCAAAAAAAAAAAAATCTGACCTGGTGTTTTTACTTGCTGCTTTTAACCTTTTTATGAATTAAAGTCAACATATATTTTTTTTTAGCAGGGCCGCAGACCTTCCGGCAGCTGCTGGCGGTGGAAAAAAAGAAAGAAGAAAGTGGTATGTGAAAAAAAAAGCAATCACAAATAACCCAATGCAACAAAAATAGTAAATGCTTTTAGACAATGTATATTTTGTGACTACACTTCAGCTGTTAAACTTTAAAGTGTCATATTAATTTATTATATACAATAGGAATTCGGTGTATTGTTTTATTATCTCTTTTTTTCTGGCTGAATACCACATTATACTAAATATTTTGTTAGAATTGTTACTTTTTGGGCCTAAATTATAATCTTGAATCTTAAAACACAATAATAGAATTTATAACTGTTTTCAAGATTTAAAGTTAGTACACTACTTTATCTACATTTCCTATTTTTACATGTGTTTCAGAATGGCTGGTCTTGTTTGACCAGGATGGTGTGACATCCGTGGTCAAAAACAGACGGATGTTTTTGGAAGTGGAGGATACTCTTCTTTCCCCACCCAACAAAACTACATTGGGGGTGGGGAAAAAAGAGTATCTTGTGGAAATTCTTTGCTCAGGAGGTTAGTACAGACTATTTAATACTATACACTTTTGATTATAAACCCCCGGACAACCATGCAATTTTTTCTTGTCAAAGGAAAGTCAGTTTTTCTGGAAGTTAACATGGAATATATAGGGCAGGGCAAGCAAACAAATTGTAAAAAGGGCTTTAGGGTGGCATGGGAAAACTCTCATTTTCAACCCCTGCTTTATTTTCTGATATAAATCTGATTTTATTTCTATTAAATAAAATTCTTTGTCCGTCAATTGCATACGTGATGTAGAAGAAATCCTTACAGGTCAACTTTTCTATATATTTTAGGGAATTTCTTTGTATGTATAATTGCACATAATTCTTTTCTATTAAAAAAATATAGATAAGGAGCTGGTGAAGGTGGCAGATGAGGGGTGGCCGGCTACTCACCGAGCGAAGGCAATAGCCGGCGCCCGTTTAACTTCGCATAAAGATGGCTTCTTAATAGTGTGGCCTGAAGATGTGAGTTGCATTTATTTTTTGAATACATCAATAATAGCACAATGAGAACAACTTGTATTTCATTAGACAATTATTAGTAAGACAAACAACATCATCGGGCTCCCCATGCCTCCTGAAAGCCCTGGAACTTTACTCCGCTTTTAAAAAGTAATTAAAAATCGTGTAAAATTACATGTGTGAGAGTCCTTAAATTTCTGGAAATTGCAATTCCTTAAATTCATTTTTTTTAAATTATTTTTGTTGTGATAAAATTACATTTTTTCGAATAATCTATTTGTATGTGAATTTTGAGTCAGATGTCATTATTTTCCTGGAAAAAAACATTATTTTATTCCTGGAAATTCTTTACAAATAAGTGTGGGAACCGTGATTATATATTTTTTATAAATGTAGAGAAAGAAAATGTGACATGCCTCCACCGGGGATTGAACCCGAGACCTTTCGCCAATATGTGTACGTTATATATTGCTCGAATATTGCATTCATATAAACCTTAGAACAGAAACGAACGCATGAAACACAACATAATTTGGACCAATAGGTTGAGCAAAATGTTAATTAAAATCAAGTACACTACAGTGAAATAACACTTATGTGTTTGGTATATAAAATAATAATGTAACCTTTGTTCTCTCTTATTTTCAGAGTGAATCAGATAGAGATAGAAACAAGAGAGAGAGAGTGGAGATAGAAACGAGAGAGAGACAAGAGAGAGCTTTGCCTGGGAGGGAAGAGAACCGTATGGTAATCTAGACTAGTCTAAATCATTATGCAATTACATACTAGTACATGTATTAATAAGCAAATAAATAGCAAATACACCTAGCCTATATTGATGGATTCATTGGTTGGGATCAACACCGTACTCAGGGGTATTTCACCTATATCATGGCG
>JAVFBY010358858.1:0-13663 GCA_034781015.1 Tonicella lineata
ATAAAGTGTTTTAATTTGAAACACTCTAGCTTTGAGTGTACGTTAAGAGTTTATATTTTGAAACAATTAAGTACTTTAACTGAGAAAACTGTTTTAAAACTGGGGACAAAAAGTGTTTATAAAGTGTTTATATATATTTTTTACAGTGTAGTAGGACCGTTTTCTCGAATCTTCTATTTTTCTGTAGTCCTGGACAGTTATCCCACTGGATATTTCCCCCAGTGGAAATTTTAATCAGAAGGCGTTTTTAAGTTAATTTAAATATAGTTTTGAATAACAACACAGTGTGTAGAAAGTTAGTTATATTTTTACCCATAACATGTGAGGACTCTTATGTCTTAAGTTACTGTTTTATTTTATTTGTTTAAAACCAAAAAAACGAATTTGAATTAATATTTTTATCGTCTAACTTATAGAGTGAATGGAATTGACCAGTGACTTTTTATTTTTGTTTAAAAACGTGGATGATGTCGAATAATTAAATCAGTGACGCTAGCAATTCGTTGCCAATTTTAAACTTGAAGTCACCGATTAAAGAAAAATAATTTACAACGGTAATATTGTTGTTCAAAATGTAAGGCGGGGAAATTGTCCGGTGGGGAAATATCCGGTGGGGAGAATGTCCGTTGGGGAAAATGTTCGGTGGGGAAAATGTCCGAGGGGAAAATATCCGGTGGGGAAAATGTCAGGTGGGAAAACTGTTTATGGGGAAAACGTCCAAGGGGGAAATGTCCAGTGGGGGGAATGCCCGTACCCCATTTTCTTTGTACTATAGTCTTTCGATCATAGGTAAATCTGTTAACTTGACTTAGCCCCTTATTACAGATATATATTTCTGATTTAGCTTCTTCGATTACACACATATATGTCTCGTGACGAACACAAGGGGATTGTATAAACTTGAGAGTTTACGAAAACTAATTTCTATATTTTTGTTGTAACTGAAGCGAAACACAGATAAAACCCGAAGACGTGTCATTAAACATGTATAGCTAAAAGGGATTGCACTTAAAAGTGTTTTAAAAAATTATTTTCTATTATTCATTGATAAAAGCAGTGTTTTGTGCAAATGTTATACCGTCTGTTAATGTTTACTTTCCGGAGGTAAGTTGGTGACGATGGCCTTACACCGTATGCTCATGATATCATGTCAGTGGTGTAAGGGTGAAGGGGTCTACATATATGCAGGTATACAGATGCCATACGGAGAGGAGACCACCGGACTAGCTTAGAATTCATACAAAACAACCCTCTCGTTTTAACCTTTAAGTCCCTGGAAAAGTGCTTTATAAAAAGGCCTGCAACATACTCAGCCGTACATTCATTTTTCCAATCCGCGTCGGCCATTGTGAATAAACGGCGCAAAGGAGAAACGGAGCACGTGTGTTTCTCAAGAAAATAGCAGTGTGCCATCTTCGTGTTTTTCCCCCTGTCTCTATTTGTTTTGTCGATGGGGAATCAATGCGGCCCATGCCTGCTATTATTATACCATTCTTTTCTTTTATCCCATAGAATCCACTCAGTTCGATATGCTGCCACTAAGGCCTTGCTTAATGTCCATACAATTCTATCCCAATTTTTATTCACGTAGTTTTATTCAAGACTTTTTTCTTCTTCTGAGTGAATACCCCTGCAACCATCATTGGGGTATCTCAGGTTTTTAATAAAGCTCTTTTCGGGGCTTAGTTTTGTGATTTTGTTCGCCTGATATGGCGCAGTTCAGCCCCTGGCCTTCAGGCCTCACACATCCCTCCCTATACCCAGTCATTGTGTCGATCGATAGGACGAGAGCCAGGGTAAATATACTCAGTTTGGCGTATTTTATTTTCCTTCGGCTTCTAAAGTCAACACGGAGAAATTCAAATAAAAGTCTCATATTTTACTGGCCCGACTAGAGAGGGAGTTTGTTTTGGGTATCTGTGCCGTCAGTCGTTCGCTGCAGGTCACAGTTTTCCGGCTATCTCGCTTAGTTAACGTTTGTTCATCGTTTTCAGTACACCTTTTAGCTACCTATACCTACTTTTACCTATATAGCATTGTCTTTACCTGGGCCTAACCTGAACGCGGACTACCGAAAGCGGAGGTGTCTAGGGAACAATAGCGCTGAAGTGAATAGGGGAAAGAGGTGAGCTGTCGGCCCCAGCCAGCAGGGTCCGCCATTACCGGACACACTTCCCGTCCATCTGCAAAATGGAGGACACAACCGGTAATTTTAGGCTTCATTTCAACTAACCTTAAAATGCAAATAAGTTTTAAAAAAAGATTTAAATTATTATTTGAAAGTATCAACCATTGAAAGAATGTGAATTTATGAACTCAATTTCCCATTAGTATAACTGAAAGGTTACTTTTTCAGAAATATTTTAATACTAATTTATGATAATTTCTATCGTATTGAACTATACATATTCCTGGCTCAAACTGTATATATTACGTAATACTTTGAAGTGAAAGTAAAGATGATCGAATGAGAACTCAACAGTTTTGATGCAATACATAGATAAAGAAAAATGACAAATTTTCTAAATATTCTATTGTTTTAGGGTCTTTCTAAGTTCCCCAAACATAAAATCCAATTTTGATTTTCCTCTAATACCCTTTAGAGATTTATTAGATTTGGACTTATCCTCTGGTTTCCTATGTGCCTTAATAAAACCATCTCTTTCCAACTTAATGTCAACTTTTTAATGTAGGTTAGTCGTTCAAAGCGTGTTAAGACTTTATCACGAATTTGAGACGCTAGTATAATTTCCCCTAAAAGGAGTTGCTTTATTACGGTACCGATTCCTGGTGCTGTGGTGGCACTTGATAAGGGGACGTCAAGTGGCCGAGTATAACCCTTGTCGTTGTCGGTTGCTATTCTCTCTTGTCCGCCGCGGCATCATCCTCTCTGTCACTACACCCTCCCTCGAAGCCTCCTGGTTTGAAGAAAATTGATAAAACTCCACCAAATCGTCCATCAAAAAAAGTTCGCCAAGACTGTAGCCTTATTGGATATTTTTATCTGTCCTTTCCAAGTTTTCAATTTTGTTCTAAATTAAAGCGCCAAGAGATAATCTCTTTTTTTTTTTGTTCTTCCGCATTTTGGATGGAAATTATACTCGCATGACACAAAACATGTGGTGTAGGGAAGATTAGGGCAGATATATTCTAGTTTAAAAACTAAACGATAAATATTGTAAAAGAACGTATTGTTTTGCAATGGATGATCTCATTAGAATGTCTTTATTAGAAACACTATAATGTTGTGTAAATGTTTGTAACAAATATACAATGTCTTTTGGAGGTACTGCAGAGTTTGGTCCTCTGTCAAGTCCGTGATGTGTCATGCAAATTAACTATCCCTTTCAGTCCTATTTGTCCGGGATTTGTTTTAGTATAATGTCATTAACAGAAATACACTGCATATTGCAGGTGAAGCGGTTAAGCAGCGAGTCAAGTTTTAGGAAATCACAAGCTTTTTGTAAATTATGCATGTTACAATTACATGTGTTTTTGGTATAGCAGTATTTATGTTTGTCTTAACAGATTTTCCCATATCTATCAATTTATACAAACTTGTCTTGTATTTCCATTTTTGAAAAACGAAGAACAGATATTATCATATTTTTTACAAATAAACGAACCATCAACAATCTCATTATTATACTCTTATATTTTTCTATATTATTAGTGTTAAGTATTATCATGGACTTGATCCCATACAATAATTATACAATTTCAAAATAATACCTGTTAATTGAATTGATAATCGACAGAACAAACCCGACAGTAATTTGTTTAAAAAAAAAGGATTCGTGAGCAGTATACCTATAGGGAGGGGATAACAATAAGCATAACAATATTACCTCTATACTTCTTATATCAAATCTAGTTTAATGAAATATCTAATAAATAATTAGTATGAAAAATAGACAAATAATACACGCTCAGACACCTTCAATTAAAATGAATATGTTATATACTACGCATGTTTTAATATCTATTTCAAAAGTAAGTCACATTCCTATGCAACATTTCTATTATCTATTTGGGATAGAACAAGTCTTTGAGACTTTATTCCCGCATTTGATCATTCTTGTCATTACCATATGCTATATACTTTGATCTCTGGTGAATTCTAAATAAATAAAAAAAATGAATAAGTTAGTAAAAGCGATAGATGATTCTTTTTTATTTAAATTAAATTTTGAATCAGCAATACACTATAAGATTCAGATATTTTCAAATATTTATATACATTTTAAAAAATCAAAATATTTATTTCTTAATTTTATATTATCAACTTTTGTCTGTTTACTGTTATATGAAATAATATTTATGCAATACGGTATATTTCTAAAGGAATTTAACTGCTTTGTTCTATTCAACATATACTACTACACTTAAAACACCAATAGCATTTTTAAAATATCCCTTATTTATTTAAATATAGGCTGAAATCTCATAGGGTACTTTCCTTTATGTTGATCAATGCAAATTCAACAACACACTATTCCGTTCTGAAGTATGTATTCTTATTCATTCTATAAAAATCGTTTCGCATATATAACACATTGTCATTATTACTTTGATGTAAGTTTTATCAAAGTTCAAATATACAAACTATGAGTATTCGTATTGATGGTTAAAAAAACAACTAAATACAAATTTATCTGATTGGACAAAATGTAAATGACGTTAGCCAATCAAACATGCAGGAGAGCTACCTTTTAGCGCGAGACAATCTACTGTATTTATTGTTTATTTAAACAAATCATCGTTTCAATAATACTTATGTAGGCCACGTACACGCCATTATTTCTATATATTCCCAATAATACTTCAATGTAGGCCTTATTTTGATACACTCTAATTCGGTTATCATATCATCAAGCTTTCTTTCTTTTGATAAATCGAAAACCAAATAAATTATAATTTTGAAAATAGAAATGTGTCCGGCAATGTATATCCTACGACTTTATATCCATAAAGTTAAGCAGGCGAAGTTAGAACCCGTAGTGACAATGTTGTGGATTTTAATCTCAAAATAATTAGTGTTATTATATGTTGTAGATTATACATGCACACGGAATTATTTTGTTGATAGTTGTCCTTTTTTGTCATGGATATTTAGTAAAGTTGTGAAAGACGTTATCTCAAAATGTGTGCTTTTATTTAGACTGTGTCAAATCAGTGATGTAGTGCATATAACTAAACCACGAAAAAGCAGGTACATTGAGAAAAAAAAGAAAAGACATACAAGATTGTTTATTTCGTCATGGGCGAAAGCGTGACAACAACAACACAATGCAATATGTTGAAACTGAGGCGACTGTGAAATGTTCTTGTAACTTGGGCGCCTTTTGTGTAATCCTCTGTTAGAATGACAACAACAACAAGGCTTATGATTTGTGATGGTTAGAATGAGAGTTTTATATGTCCGCAACACAGGTGATCTCGTTCACAAGCGGTCTTTGGCCCTCTTCAAATACACAAGTGTCATTCTACTTTTTCCGCATGACATGAATCCCCGGTAACAAAAGCAAATAAAGGTGTTGAGCTGTTCAGAAATTGTTCTAAACGCCAACCCCATAGTACAAAACTCTTTTTTCTCCTCTATAAAAGAAGAGCTCTTCAGAGTGGACGGTGTTTCGCGTTTGAAACGAGATCGTCCGATACTTCAAGATAAAAGGCTTCGCCGCTGGATTGTTAACAAGCAAGATTTATCCCTGTACTGAGGCAGATTCGTGAAAATTTCCCGTCAGAATGAAATTCGTCTTATTTTAATGAATCGAGTCTCTATTTAATTAGCTCAATGTACCTCCGTCAGTTCGGACCACCTGCAAATACCAGACCTAGTTTCTCTCCGGTCTCGAGTCTGAATCGTCCTCACGGGCAGACTTACATGTAGTCCACAGTCTCATTTTAATTGGACAACGCAAAACATAAAAAATTAACAGGTTCAAAATTACGATCTTTTGTAATGAATGAATTTGTATTCATTCTGTCCCTTATCGAAATACAAAGGACGAGTCTCTGTTTTAAACAAAAAGAAAAACTTTGTGTCATTATTTCGCAAAAAAATCTTTCCAAAATATCGAACATCTTTTGAAAACTATGATTTAGCAAAAAATGGAGGTCATTGTAAAAGATATAGGCCTTAAACCTGTGACGAATGAATGTGGGAGCTTATAGGCTGAGGGTTAGACCGGGTCCCTTTTCAATATGATATGAGAATGATCCGGGCCATACGATTCAATATAAGCCCGGCAGATATCGGATGTTAAGGCCAATATCAATACACTCAGCATGCAGCCGACATTGATACACGGGGCGGTTTTACTTCACAACGAAATCAATATTAACGTTCAGATTTCAGAAACATACCAGGCATACGCTATCTAAAGAAGATAAATATTTCGTTGTCATAGAAACAATCTGATCTGTTTTCCCTGGAAAGGAATTATAGGACCAGTGAAAATGAAAATATAAACTTCAACATTTTAATTCCTTAAATAAATTTAAATATGATAATTGCTCAACAAAACTTACCAGATCTAAATTGTTATCAGTTCATTTTTATTTGAATCTATATGTAAATGTACCGTTTTCATTACTCATGACCAAATTACAATTTCCTGTAATCCTATACCAGGCTAAGGCATATTTATATAGTGTTATATATAGCTTTGACACCATGTTTACAATATTGACAAACATTTCGTAAAACAAAAATGAATAAAAAGTTTACTAATGATGAACATTTGTTTAAAAGACCAGCAATGTTGTGAAAACTTGTTTCAAGAAAAATTATCTTGTTGATTTATTGAGAAGTTTTGACGATGTATTTACTAAATGCTTAAATAGCCAATGCTCACATGCTAGTATATACTACTCTGCACATGTTTGTTTCCAAACAAAGTACCCCAAAAGCAATGTCAAACAAACGAACAAACAAACAAACAAACAAACCTGCAAACAAACAAACAACAGACTAACATATCCTACATTGATGTTTTGAAACGTCTCATTACTCATTTTTTAGTAGCTATCGAACAAATTATTGTCGAGAACAGATTCTATAGCTAGATTGATTAGCACACAACTTAACGTTAAGATATATAGGTAATTGATATTTTCCTAAGTCGCCTTCAGATCTAGACAAAACAACACCAACTGGATGTTGCGTGCCGTTGTCTGCCAATAAGCATTTACAAGTTTTTGTATGCATAATAGGTTGTCTGTGTTTTCACTCCAGAAGAAAAAATACCGTATTTTGTCCCTTTAGAATACATGCACTATTCCATTCGTATATTTTCCTTGAAAAATTTACACCTTATTGATGTCGGAAATATGAAAGACTATAATTCTTAACAGAATATTTTACAACTAGATGGGTTTTGCTAGCAACAAAACAAACTTTGTTTATAAAAGAAACTATTATGGTGGTAGGTATTGAGTGATAACAATCCCCAAGCTGTTTCAAAAATGACCAAACTATGGATTTGAAGCTCAAGTTCAAGTGCCGTGTAACATGTGATATTAGATTTTTTAAAAATATTTCCTCCACTTGTATGTTTAGATAAAACCTCCGCTACGTAAACACATTTTATGACATCTGTGACATAGCAGATAATGTGTAAACCGGCGTTAAAAGTGTAAAACAAAAATTAAAAAAGAGATATTTTTAACATATAATGTAGAGTTTTGAGTACATTATGTAGAGTAGGCCTAGGTCTACCTTTATGGCCTACAATTTACATGTTTTATTTAAAATTATGTTGGTTTTGCGGCTATTTATGCCAAATAATGTGTTTCTGTATACTCTATGCGAAAGTATATAGCAATATACACGATTGTGGAAGATAATATGTAATTTTAAACCTGTCCAAAACTTCAGCCGACCTTGACACATGTCGGATCTGGCACAAGTCCTGTTTTACCTTTCCAGCTCTGTAGTGGCGCGATTGTCACCGTGCGATTTTGGTCCGCGATAAGTAGTTGTGTTGAGACAACCCAAACCTGGGTCTCTTTGAAGGTGACACGATCTCTTTTGTCTCGAATTTTTCTGTCAAATTCGTGGAGACATGACTAAAGGTATTGAAGATGAGTAATTCGAGACCAGGGCTGGGGACGCATAATACATAGGTGTATGAAAATGTGGTTTGATTCGAGAAGATGAAGTCTTGGTATTGCTTGATAATGGTTGAGCTTGTCTAATTCGAGAACGGTGTGTCGGTGAGGCTTTGTTGTGGGCACGTCCACATATCATACAACCCGTGTGATTTGTCTTCCTCACATGGTACTGGGTGGGGCCGATAAAAGCCCGTTATAAAATTGGGGTACTGTGGGCCCTAAATGGATTTGTCATACACCAGGACAGTACTGTTAGGCCGCTGTGCCCTAATGTGGGAAGGGGGCGAGGAATTTCGTGACGGATTAAATAGAGTTGCATATTATCAGATCTGTAGGCCTTATTTGGCTAAAACCTAATTATTGTTTATCACTAGAAGCGGGAAAATGGGAGGGGGTGTTGATGCAAAATACGACGGCAATAGGGTACAATTTCAGTGACGTCATGAGTAGGCTTAGGTGAAACAGGAAATTCTTTCTGCTAAGATTATTGGGAAATCGTGATCTACTTTTTAAACTACAATCTGTATAGAAAGGTACTTTTAGATATTATATAAATATTAAACGCCAGATAAAGGTTAATTTCATATCCAAAACAAAATATGATCATTTCTATTCTCTTGAGATGGTTCCATCGGGGAAATAAATAAACATTTATAATTAAAAAAAACTGGTTCTGAATGATTATTAGGTTTTTGATAATTTCTTTTATTGACAACACTCTCCTTGTTAACCGAGCGCAAATTAATCAACTTTTCCATCGCCAAGAAGTTTGAATTAGAAATAAGACGTTATGGAAAATAAATCAAAGCATATATATTGCACTCCATCTTCGCTAGGCAAGGTTTTAATCCGAGTAACTGTCCATTCCAATAGAGATTGTTATGGAGAGTATATACCTCGGAATAAAACCAGGCCTTGCCTATAGAGAAGATGATTGCATGCACTTTCTACAGTTTGCCAGCCAGCGTGTTATCTTTGATGTCACGTGGTGTACCAAGAAGAAACTATATTAAAAGCAATGGTGCACCTTACTGACGCTGAGTCGTTATTTCAACTGTAACATGTATTTTAAAAGTTATTTATATCATATTTTAATATTAAAGCTCTATTAACCACTAAACGAGATGGAGGCTTAAACAATATAAGCACACTTTTTTATCACTAAAATTACATTGCATTACCTAATATGCAATGCAACGTTTCCCGTGGTTGTAATTAGCCAATAAAGCGCTCTAGACGACCAAAGACATTTGTATCTAACAGCGTTAGCTTAAACTAGTAGTATCCAGTTATCGTGGTTGGGGCGCGCATGTTGTGGCGCGTCTTTATTTACTATGGCACCATAATAAATACAATCTTTTACTTTGATTTAAAAAAAAATAGGAAATCAAAACTTTCAGTTTAAGGCAAAAATGGAAAGATAATAACTTTTTCTATCTAGGAAAAATACAGAAACTCGCCTGTTTTTCCTATTATTAATAGTTTTAGCCCATTTACCGGTTAGTGGGCCTTTAACTATACTTTAAGAGGAGGAACTAGATAGGTTTTACTAACTAGTCTGTATTTTTATCGCCTGGGTGTGCTGTGTACAGTGAAGTAGCTCGATGCCTTGTAAATTTCCCCATTATAAAACTGCCACGATCCAGGGCTTATAACTTCAATATCTGACAAACGTCATATATTTTCCGGTGAATTGCCCTCTGCTTGTCGACAGAGACTTGTTATCAGTGGCTCAGAGCCGGGCCAATAACTCGTTTATCAGCCCACATTGGATTGGCTATATCTAAACTCTCTCTACATTACACCCTGTCAAAGGACAACAATATGTATCGTGTTAATACATCCATTAGTTCACAGGCACCCGGATATATATATCAATAATTTCATCAAGGGATAGAAATCAATCGGAAATACATGTTATTTGTCATATTTACCGTCGGTCTTATCGAGACACTTTAATACAGGGCGATTTGTAATCCGTATACAAGTCATATCCAACCACATTTTGTGACCATTAAGTATACTATCTAGTTTTTCCTCCCAGACTAGAACTTTGGGACAAATAGGGGACATGTCAGCCTTTCATATCAGTTCCGTGCACTATTTTCAAGACAGGAAACCCCCTTTTTACGGAAAAGCATATTCTTTGGAACTGTGTGTGAATGTATATAGTTTGTCCAAAAATAATAAATAGAATGTCATTTTAAGCACAATTATATTTGATAGTAAAGATTTTTAAAAATGGAATTACTCTCTTGTCGTATGACATCGTCATGTAGGCCGTGCGTATTCTTACAGCAGTAATTCGCCGATTGACGACTACAAAATTTGGTGCATATCACTACATAAAATGGAGCCTCTTGGTCACCAAGCACACCAGTTTGGTTGATCTATGTGTTAAGCCATTTACGAGAGATCAGGTTTTACTCTATTATTCTCACTCATCATTATCTCAACTGTATAGAATAAACTATTTTTACCTGCGGCGAAGCTAAGCAGGTCTATGAGAGCTTCTCGTTATGGTGGTGGGGGTGGTGACAATGTTAATGTTAAGAGATAGCGGTGACAATGTTAATGTTAAGAGATAGCAGTAGAACTTATAGTCGCCTCAGGTCTCTGAAGATTTTCAGATAATTATTATTATGTTCTAATAATAATAATAATAATAAACTTTATTTTTTCTCAGGAATCTATTCAGCCAATCAGGCTGATCTTCCACAGAGCTGAGATAAGAATTTACATATGTACACTAAAATTCGATTTCGATTTTCAATTTTCTCTGAATAACCATCCGATTATTGGTTAGTTAGTTACTAGTTAACGTGTGTGTATTATGGTTTTAACTAACTTTGTTAAGTATCGTGGCGTTTTAGCCATATAGGATGATCAGGTCATATCTGTAGCTTGTAGAATCCCAGATCCTGGATACCTCTCACAGCCTAGATTACTGTGCATCGTATAGTTAGTAAGTTAGTTAGTTAGTTAGTAAGTTAGTAGTTAGTTAGTTAGTTAGTTAGTTAGTTAGTTAGTTAGTAAGTTAGTTAGTTAGTTAGTTAATTAGTTAGTTAGTTAGTTAGTTAGTTAGTTAGTTAGTTATCATAGTTATCATAGTTCTGTAGTTTGCGAGTATCGAGAAGGGGTCGTTTATCAAACTCGTCGGTGTTTCTGAGTTGGTACTATGTGTTCATTAAAACTCTCTCAAGGCAATCAGCGGGGATTAAAACGTGACGTAACTCTGCTGTTATTTTGAATCTGAGACTGGTTTCCAGACGGCGGCTATGCGTGACGCTTTATCGTTAAGTATGATGTTGTCGTCAATGGTTGCTGCTCTGGACTGTGCAATATAGGAAATATATGGCCCGCCACGTGACCCCTTCAATCATATATACAACAGCCGGTGTGTCACGCTGTAGATAAGACAGAACAAATCACCTCTCCAGGGTTAACGTTGCAATTTGAAAATCGTTCGTGTTAGGCTGGCTGGCCGGTCTAAATCGCCGTGTCTTCTGCACTGAGAGACCGACTAATGTCCCACACATTTAGATTACAGAAATGACGTTTTACCGTTTCGCCTGAATTGCACTGAATCACCATTCCGATGTTACCAGGCGTTTGACAAAACAACATCGCCTGTCACTATACCATTAGGTCAACTGGTCTAACAGGGCTACTCACTCATAACTAATGTTTTAACTGTACCTTCGAAACTTTTAAATATATCTATGTAGAAATAAACTAGTTATGACTTTATTGACCAAAACAATATATAGGTTACTATGGCAATCGTTTAGAAAGTCATATACATTAACTTTTGTAAATAACATAAGTTGAGAGATTTGATAAACAAGATGGAGAACGATAGAAGCAGAGGTATTGTTTTAGTTGCAAGCAAACTCATTTGGAACATCCCGAAAACAAAGTATTTGATTATTTATGGCAGAGAATATTTGTTTCCGTTTGAGTTGTCAGGAGACGGCTAAATAGCCAGGACATGTTCTGTTTAAACAAGTCATATAGACAGCTGGCGCAGGAAGTCAAATGCCAATAGTAATATAACAGAGTTTTTGTAGAAATAAGCGGATAAACAGTGGTGTAATTGCGAGTAATTATGACAAACATTTAGCGACTGATAACAGAGTGTTTTATGATTGACTTCTACAATTAACTGGCGTCAAAATTTCAAACCGAAACTGCCGGTTTCAGAGAAAAATATTGGGGACCTCCCCTGGCCGAATGGCCCGGGTTGCTGAAAATATGTTAAAGCTAGCAATACGCACTGCGCGTGTATTTTATTATCTATTGATTAAGAGCTATATATGATCCATAAGTATGAAAGCTATAGAGTGGTACCCATATATAGAAATTAATAGCCGTAGCCAATTTATAAAGCAAATAACGCGCCTTTTTATAACCTTTATAATCAACCATAGGCCTGCTGTTGTATATTCATATATATTGTTTTACAACATTTGGGATAACAGGACATTTATTTTCACAAACTTTGTACATATTAAATCGTATTTAGATTGTTGTTCGTGAACGAGCAATAGCTATTAACGCATTTGACGCAAAATGTGTTTGATTTCAATGTCTATGTCAATTAATACTTTGTCCTTAATGTCATTATGTTTATATAGCCCTCATGCTTAGTTGCTATAAACTAAAAGTTATTGTATATGTAACTTTTTAAAACGCATATCAAAGATTATTCGGATCCTCATTTTGGCCTACTTGGTACACAAACCAAAAACATCAATATGGATTAAAAAAGCGCTTGCAATAAATGTATTTGGAGTGTGCAAAATAAAGCAATTAAAACACCTTTATTTATTGACTTAGTCCATTGCTTTTACCCAATAATAAAGCTTAAAACAAGTGTTTACAAATCGAGTCAAGCTAACCCCTGCGATTGCTACAAGGGGTCATCCAGTGCAATGGTACATAAGGACATGCGTCAATATTAGCTATCAGTTCAAATCAAACACTTTATCGTTAGTTCATAGACTGTATGAATGAACCTTATACTGTCTACTACAATCCCAATACTATCTGACACTTGGTGCATTTTAACTTTCATTGACTAGAGATATTAACAAGTTTATTGTTTGTTTATGTATTACCCTGGAAACCGTTATAACAATATTATTGCTAATTTTAATCATAATGATAAGAATAATCAGTTTATTATTAACAAGTTTATTGTTTGTTTATGTATTACCCTGGAAACCGTTATAACAATATTATTGCTCATTTGAATCATAATGATAAGTATAATCAGTTTATTCTGCATCTCAGACTTGGAATGTTTTTGTTGCATTTGCAAATTGCATATTAATGTTAAAATCTGATAACAATTGTTAAAACATTGCACAGTATTTAGTATTAGTTTACATCCTTATTTGGTTTGATCTTCTTCTTTTTTTTAACCAAATACAAATAAATATTAACATTACAGCATATTTCTTTTTTTGGCGGAAGTTCTTCTCTACCAAAATGAGTGGGTATAAATATTGAGACTTTCTAATATTTGGTTCAAATGTGGGGT
>JAVFBY010359969.1:0-16562 GCA_034781015.1 Tonicella lineata
ATCTGCTATAGTCAGGGTAGGCTTATTTGCTGTTTCACAATCAAAAGTAAAGAGCAAAAAAAAAAACGGTTTGTGACTCTAAAAGTTAATAACGATAAAAAAATCTTATCGGTCATTTGTATAACCAATAACTATAAACAACCCAGATTTATTTGTTTATTTCAGAAGATAGCCTACGGGAACAAGTCCCATTTACAGGTTCCTGACATACAATCACACATAATACACACACAAAAAGTATGTACATATTTACAAATGAAATGGTATAATAATAAAAAAATATTTACAAATGCTAAAATAAATTCCTTTTTTTTAGATTACACAATGTAAAACAGTGTACGTAAAAAGAAAGAACGTAAAATGCATGCCTATAAAATCACTCTGCGTAAAAAATGTTCGCTTTAATAACAGTTAAAAACTTTGAGCACTTACTAAAATATCTATTTGTGGACAGACTTTAAGAACTTTGTTGAAAATGCCCATAGTTCTTAAGATAGGTGAGTATTTAAAAACATTTATGCGAGAGCGCGAAATTCTGAAAAAAATCTGAATTTCTTAAAATTCTAGGAGGCACATTAAAAGCAAACCTTGATAAAATAGCAAAGGTGTTGTATTGTCAACATATACATTTATGTAAAAACATTATTACATTTGCAAACCTGTATACAAATGTATTAAAAACATTTCAATTACAGGACGTCATTTTTATGGTTTCTGTGGCATCTATTTTACAACAGAGTTGTATGCAAGACAATCGGATCTAGTTCTATTAAATGAAGTTAAAAATGGAATATTATGCCGAAATTGTTTTGTCCTCTAAACGGTAAGCTGTCGACGAGAAGATTCATGTTTTTCTAACAGTAGCATATTCCCAAAATGGGCCATATACACCTATAACAACATAAGCTGTTTTATGCAGAACAACCTTATATTATGTATTGCTAAGATGTATTTGAATGTAACACATAACAAGTTTAAATGTACACATCACAAGGCAATATCAAGAACAATGTTTATCCGTTTGTAGTCATTTTGTATAGGTCTACAACGAAATACATAACGGAACAATATAAAAGAAAAACACTGCAAAAGTCTAAGTTCACCTCCCCCGATAAACATGTCCAAAGTCTGCATTTGCCTTGAAGGCACCACGAGTGAAGAATCGCAGATAAGATACAAAAAACCGTTTGCTCAAGAAAATTTAGTTTCAGAACCATGCGATTAATGTGTGCAATATATTTACATTTTTAATCAATAAAAAGAAATTCTCTTCTCACAATGTCTCATTTCCCCGCGATCAGATGAATATTTCGTCAATACCCGCACTTATTCCTTAACCAATTGGGGACGGATCATGGTCACAGGGTTTTGTAGGCGCCGAAAACTGTGGCAGTAAAAAGAAACACTCTGGGGATTTACCTGAGCCAGTATGAATTAAGGTCCATCTTTCAAACGGTCGCTATTTCTACCACTGTTTTACCAAAAGTGAGAAGAACTATTTATGTACCGCCGTTGTATGCATGTATTCGTTTCCCTCCAGCCAGTGGACGGAACTTCAAATTTAAAATGCGTGTGGTTGGGCGGTAGCTTTCTGATGGGGTGTCTAGAAAACACAGACCCAGAAAACACAGACCACAGACTTAGACAATTCAAACCGCAATGTTTTATATTGTCTAGAAATTGTCACCGGAGCAAATGTCACCGGAGCAATTTTCATCGGAGCAATTGTCGCGGATCACTTATTGGTGGAGCAAATTTTCGTGGATTCTTTGTTTTATCTGCTGAACGGCTTCAACTTGCGTCTTTAGGGCTGATCCAATATCCACATTATCTTGATTAGCTTTTTCTTCGGAATTTTTTGAAAGCTATGTGTCTTTTATACAACGCCTTTGTTCAGATTGGCTGCATAGAAAACACCAACAGTCACCATTTGGCAATCTGAGCCGGACGACTGTGCTCATGGGGAGTGAATTGAAGACATGCTGTTCAGGTGCTAGACAGAGCACGTTTTTGTGTGTGTTGGATAGGGGGTGGTGTGGGGAGGGGCAGGGGAAGGGGATGGAAATGTGCACCCGCTATGCCACACAACCCTGAAGATAGCCATACGCATATCCCAAGCTAGCATAGTACTAACTGCACAAAATACAAAACAGGCATGCAAAATAATGCTATTTGACGATTACCACAAAAATGCACATACTTATTTACTCCGCATTTATACACAAATTATTGATTTCAAACTAATACAAATCAATAAAGTTAGGAAACAGACAGAATCAAAATCATTCAGCAATAGCAGAGTGAACAAAAGCGCACATGACTGCGTATTAAACACGTCCGTTCCAATCCATCTCCACTCCATTCCACCACTCAATATATTTGTCGATGTCTCTATCTCTAGCAGTCATGTCTACTTGAACTTATTTTGTATGACCTCACTATCATTTGCATACGATCAACAAACACAAAAAAGTGAATGTTTGTTGTGGGGGGTGGAAATGACCTAGCAATCGAAGAATAAATAAAGTATGGAATAGCAAGACCTAACATTCGTGATGCAGGATATCGTATATATCAAACTGGTGATGTATGCAGCACGGGATTTATGTAGTACATTGTACTATTGTATTCAATACGTTTGTTTGTAGAAAGAGGGGAAGACCGACGACACAATGTCCAATTAGCAGTGGATACTGCTGACATTCAAACTGCTGACGTCCAAACTGCTAACATCCGAACTGAAGGGGAAACAGAACTACTTGGGAAAGTTCGAAAGGGAAAAGGGAAAGGGAAAGCTCTAAAGTAAGCTGTTTAGTTTCTGGTTTATTTTGTTCAATTGGTAGCGATGCTAAACTATTCTCCCCTTTCTATTTTCATGAAACCCATTTCTGGATATACTATTAATACGTTCGTGTTCGTATTTAAACAGACGTACCCTGAGATCACTATCATCTGAGGAGGAGAAAGATGGCGTTGAAACGGTTGTGCAGAATATATCGGGGCTCCAAAAAATAGCCCGTCTGACGGATTCCAAGCCGCCAACAACCGCTCATCCCCATGCCTTACAAAAAGGTCATGGATCCAGGGCTATGCCAGGTTTGTCTTGTCTTGTATAACGATGTGAATATAAAATATCTGTATTATATTCACATAAACAAGTTTTATCTAACGAAAATAAAAACTATAACCAATTATTATTGAGTATTGAATAAATCAAAACAAAAGAAGCAACATCTTTAGAGCATGTCTTAGGAAAAAAGGAGACGTGCCCTTGTGAAGTTTAGTATTTTTCTGACCGAATTGATAACTTAGGCCCGCTGACAGTTTATTCAGAAGAAGAATGTTTGTTTCAGATACATTTGGAAGTTTTAAATTAACACTGAACATAACACAAAGCTCGGTTGCTGTGTTTGCCCATTTGGCTGTTGTTCTTACAAAGTGTATACTGTGATTTAGTGAGTGTTTTAGGGCATGAAAACGACCTATGTTAATCTTCAAGACAACGAATGGAAATGCTTGTCCACGGGAACACTGCCGGATATAGAGATGGTTTTGGACATACGCGTGGTAGAGGCTGTATTTATCTAATACAAATAAAAACTATTACTAATTATTATTGAGTATTGAATAAATCAAAACAAAAGAAGCAACATCTATACAGCATGTCTTAGGAAGAAAAGAGACGTGCCCTTGTGAACTATTTATCTGACCGAATTGATAACTTTGGCCCGCTGACAAGTTATTGCGAAAAAGGAAGTTTGTTTCAGATACATTTGGAAGTTTTAAATTAACACTAAACATAACACAAAGCTGCGGTTGCTGTGTTTTCCCAGTTGGCTGTTGTTCTTACAAAATGTATACTGTGATTTAGTGAGTGTTTTAGGGCATGGAAGCGACCTATGTTAATCTTCAAGACAACCAATGGAAATGTTTGTCCACAGGAAGACTGTCGGATATAGAGATGGTTTGGGACATACGCGTGGTAGTGGCTGTATTTGTAGGGTGGGGTGGAGGAGACAGAACAATTTCTAATTTAAACGAAATTCATTTATCATCAATAATTGTCTACTTATGGTACACACGGCTACAAAGATCAGCATGATTTAATGGAGGCGGATCGAGGTACAGCCTCCTCAGTTTGTGTATAGACTAACTGTATTTATTGTCTTACCGACCATTTAGATCTCTATACATGATTGGCCATTACTAATGATTTGCCTGCTATTAAGTATTGAGTAACTAATCCAATGGCTTTTTTCAAATTGTAACCCAAAGTTGATCTTCTAAAACACAAAGAAATTGTTATTTTTATGTGACACATTCCTCATCAGATAAAGGCGTAATAAACATGTCGGAAAGTGTCTGGGAAGGGGGTGAGGGAGGGGGGGGGGAGTAGTTACACAGCGGTGCTGTGTCCACATTTATTTATGGATATTGAATGAAAGTGTAAGATTCCGTTTATTCTTTCTTTTGTTTTGACATAATACTCAAGGTGTATTCACTTACATGTGCAATATAACATCTCACCGTGCTATGCATCCTTTAAGTAAACACAAAGAAAACACCCGTAACGTCATCCAACATTGTATTGACAAATCACAATATAATATTCGTGTGACATGCATGTTATAACCGAGCTCATTTCACTAGCATGAGCAATATGATTATGTCTCTGTTATGCTGTGAATTGTATCAATAAAGGCAAAGGAAAACACAAATAAGGTAATAAACTATTTTATTGAGAGATGACAATACCATTTGTTTGACATAATACTTAAGGTTTATTCACTTTCATGTGTAATATGATTATATCTCATCGTGCTGTGCGTTGTTTAAGTAAACACGTTTATTCCGTTTATTCTTAATATTATACTTTGCTCTATATGAAGTTAGGAGAGAGTCATGTGCAGCCAGTCACGCTGTGTGGATCGGCACAGATGGTAAAATCGCACATGTATTAATTGCAGCAAGACCACAGTCGATGTGCGACTGGCTTATGTTTTCAGTATCATGGTGCGTTAACGACAATGTAAGAATTGCACTTGCAATTAGACACATTTACATCAATGCAATATGTTTTGTGTCGTTTTAAAACCAATTTTGTTTGTAGAGAGAAAGGAAGATGTACGGCAAAGGGGCCAAGTAGCCGTGGATCCAATTGACATCAAAAATGAAGTTAAAACAGAACTATTCGAGAAAGGCGCTCAAAAGTAAGCTGTCACGTCAGTTTTATGTTTATGTAATTAAATTGTTAAATATGCTCTCTTTCATATTTACTTGAACTTTCTTTACGATTAGACTTATTATTAATAAAACCCTGTTCTTTTTTAACAGACGTACCCAAATATCATTATCCTCTGAGGTGAAGGAATATGAAGATGAATTGGAAATGAAGAATGAATCGGCACCTCTTAAACCCATTCCTGTCCATGGTCAGGGACCCAAGGCTCTTTCAGGTCTGTATTGTCCTATACATGTTTGTCTAATATATACAGAAACATAAAATTTGACATGCCGCCACCTGGTGTCGAACCCTGGACATTTGACTAACAGTTTTGACACTCGACCGACTGAGCTATAGAGGCTGTTGATAAGCGATCCGAAAGTTCACCCAAATCTGTATGAGAGTATCTGTATTGTGTTTTTAAAACATCTGTATTACTTCAAATACAAAAAAGTTTGTCTCTTAGAAATGAAAACTATAGGTATATAATATTGAGCATGATATAAATAAAAAACAAAAATGTATACCGCATTTCTTTAGATAATTGGTGCTATGCCCGAGTAAAGTAAAATAGCCGTTGAAATTTCTAAGTTGACAAAGGACAAAGTTTTAATCTTATGATCTGGATAATATACAATATTTCGACAGTTATTTCAAGGCTTTAACTCTCCTATTAATTATCTACATGTAGTTAATGATGATGACTAAATAAATGTCGAAATATAGACATTTGCCCAAATCGATTGCAATCAGTTTTTTATAATGATAATTATACCTTATTTACATAGAGATACAGACCTAAAATGCAACTTTTTTACCCGTGGTGAACGGGCTTTCGAATTTACTTTCTCCTTTGTTGGGAATGGTTGTGATTTTTCTTGATGTTGATCAGATTCTTGTTGGTGATTTAGCACTAAACAAATGAATTATTCCTATCTCAATAATGTTAAGATTGCTCTGAAAAATGGGCAACACGTTAGTCATAACTGAACAGCATTTTACAAATTCACCTTTATTAAAGTTTAAAATAAGTTTTAAAATACACAAACCAAAAATCGCAAGGCTTTGATACATTACTAACGCACGTACATGTATTATGATCATCATTTACTACTAACCATATCTCGCATTACCCACGTGGTTTTTATATTTTCTTACATTTTCATAAAACTGTATTTACACAGTAAACATTTCAAGGCTTTGAGGCATTAATAATACATGGGTCAGAGCCTAGAGTACCAGGAAGATATTTTGCTGCAGATCACATGATATGTTTGGTAAAAACTTTTCTACCATTGCACATTGGATCAATCCGACTGATAGGGCATATTAAGCTGTCTGTTCAATGCAGCAATAGACAATTGACAACTTGCACCGTGGATAAAACAAATTATAACTTTCAGCGTTACAGCACAACATATGCAGTTCTACAAGATACACGTTATGCTACATTCTTTTTGTTGTTTATATTATATCTTAGTTTAAATTCAGTTAAGAATATGCACATGCTGTTCAATGATACAAGTGACAACTAAGCACGTGTTAATAACGGCTCTCATTGTTCAATAATGCCAAGTAATGTGAGAATAAGTAAAATTCGAACATTTTATATTTCGTCGCTTTTTCATCTGTTATCGGGGAACTCCAATTGCTGAACAAGCCTTAAAGTAAACATTCGGAAACCAAATTAACACTTTATCACCTCCAAGCCAACATACGCCAAATCAACTCCTAGTGACGCCTTGTAACATTGACCGTTTATACTAAATTTGATTGAAATTGCATAACAATTGTTTAAATGAACATACGGAAACCAAATTAGACATTTCCACCAGGTGGCGCTTCCACCAAGTTGACGTACACCATAATCATTTCAAAGCGCCGTTTTGTTGCAAGGAATACGCATATTTGGTTTGAATGGAATTCTTAAAGCCTTTTTATGTAAATGTCCGGAAATCAAAAGGTTACGGACGGACGGACAGACAGACAGATGGACGGATAACCCCATATTATAACGTCTTGTCAAATAACGGACAGACGTATACAAATACTTAGCCAAGTCATATAATGTAAGACCTATAATGTACACGGCATATTTTTTAATAATAGTTACAACAGTCGATGACATGGCATCATAGCAATACAATGACCCATTATTTTCGTTGTACTTTGTCATGTCATCGCTTGTTATTCTTCTGCACTATTTTCATTTATTCACCATTTATACAAAACATCAGAGATAATAGTCATAGTTGGATCATGTCATTGGTTGTTGTTGCCATAAACAAAACGTGCCACTGATTTTGTATGTCGTATTACCATTTTATCACAGTTTCCCTGGCGAGGACATGTATAAACTGGAAATATGGATGTCAAGTTTCATTTTCATATTCTTTGATAATTGAAGCGTTTGTCTATTGCATTATCTAATTGATAATAACGCTCTGCTTTTACAAAAATCGTGTTATTATTGAAGACAGATATGTTTACAAATATCATTCAGAATTTGGTTGGTCAATATAGTTTGTAGTTTGGCATAATGTTGGTCCACAAAGTTACATATATTGATTTGAATATACATTGGACTATTACTAGACAATTTTCTCTACGATTTTACAGAGATTTTGAAAGCAGTAAAACAAGTGCAGGCACAGACACTTGGCATTAATATGGCCATCCAAGCAATACACAAAGAGCTGCAGACACAAAGACTTGGAATCATTGTTGCCATGCAAACAATACAGAAAGAACAACAGACACAAGGACATGGAATCAATATGGCCATACAAACAATGCAGAAGGAGCAGCATACACAGAGACTTATCCTTAACAAGATACTCGATAAGATCGGAGAACCTTCGACAAGTTTTAGTCAGGCATTTGAAGATAAACAACACTTGAGCAACGATATGGCTAATATAGATAACTTCGAAAAATCAATACATGATAAACACTTCAAATCTGCTACTGCAGCTTCTTGGAAGGAACTTGATGAAGACACCCTGTCGTTACATTTGGCTGAAATAGATACATTTGAGACGACTTTAAACGTCAAACAGTTCGATCCTGCTTACGTAAGTGTCTTTATTATACATACGACATATACTTCGTTGTAATACATTGCCAGTACTGTTTTAGGTATATCCGTCAGTTTGACAATTATCGATATTTTGTCATCGCAACTGCTATCAAAGTATTTGTCTGTTTTCATCAGTAAGAATGCAATTCACTGTAAAATATAAGTCAGATTTCAATAATATTTGGCACATTCAACCAGCATGGATTGACGATGTATATATTTAATGATTTTTTGGGAGTCACCACTGTTTATTTAATAGTATTATAGTGTCATATTTTTTTTCTTGACAACTGAATTTGTTCTAAAGTTCAAGTTTGATGTTTGATGATATTTTGCAGATATTATCAGTATGAAATTGAAGATACATGTATGCATGCAAGAAGATATTTAAGTCGTAATTTTTTTTATTGAAGAAGAGGTATGACCATGTATAGAAGTGGCATGTGTCGTGCTGATTTCATCAATTTGAAAGAAGAGTTTGAATGACGATCTGTTCGCCATTCTTTATTGAACGAAGTTATATCCTTTTATAATATTGTCTATATTTTACTTTGTCAACGCTACTCCTCCTGAATTTTTAATATGGATTTCAATTATATTTGGCAGACTAATCAGTTTGAATTGAGGATAGGCATTACTAATTTTGGGGTCACGTCTATTTGTTTAGAAGAGAATTTGCGTGCATATTGTTTGCAGTCGCCCCCCATTATTGAACATTGTTATGGCACTTTACTGTATTTTCATAGAAGTTGGATATCAATAATAGTTTGGTTTCATCAGTGTTGATCAGAGATGTGCATGAATTTTTTTTGCAGACGTAACTTTATTTAACAGTTTCACACAGCAGTGATGGTCATTTACAGTACTGCCATACATTTTTCCTTGATATCACAATATATACAATACTAACTTCACTTCGTTGAATGTTATTATGCATTTAAATATGCAATTATTATTTTAAATTACAATATATTCCTTAGATGGTTCAATTAGGTGTGCCAACTTCGTTGGTATATGTCATATCAGTGTGATGCTTTCTGAATTACCAACAAGAAAACTACCCTGTTCACTATGGGTACAGAATTAACTCTTTATGGCAGTGCCACGTATGCCACAATGGTCAGTTGCAGTTATGTTTAGCATTATTTATATTGTTCAGGTATTGAATATTTCCTGTTTATTTGGTAGCGTAATATTTTGACTGAAAACATTTTCAACAATTGTTCGGCATTGTTAACGGATTAATGACTTGATCGTTATTAAAGGGGACCACAGTCAAATAATGGGTCATGTTTTGTTGCACGAAACAGCACTCCAGTTTACATAAAAATACATGATCATCAATGAATCTAAATCAATCCCTATATTCAGCTCATCTTCAAGTAAACATACTTAATATCTATATAAACTCAACGAATTAGCATGCCTTCTTATTGCACTCAAATACTGTACTGTCCCAAAAAAAGAAACGCAACATGTGAAAAAAAATTATTACAAATTTTGGCGTAGATCTGATATCCACTCAGCTTGCTCAAATATAAGTAGAATTGTTCAATTTCAAATTAATTTAAAGATGACATTCTCTAAGTGAAAGAATATAACGAGTATGATTAAATTATTGCATGACGTAAATCATTGTACTGCCTATGTCTGTGTATTTCACATGGGTAGTAAAAAATGTTATCAGCAACATATCTTTTATCACAAGGTTCCACACTAATTAAATACATGTATCGTTTGACTAGACGGGCTCAGGATTACTACCCTTACATATCGCCATTAGCAAAGGACAGAAGGAGATTGTACAGCAATTATTGGATGCTGGAACTAACATAGAATTACAGGATGAACTCGGCGATACGGTACTTCATTATTCAGCAAAGTGGTAAGTAAATATGGGACGATCCTCTATCTAAACAAATTATATATCATATATTTTTTTTTCAACGATAATTGTTACAACACCGCCCTATGTCTTATATTCAGTTGCTTCTGATTTGTCCCACAACTGTTTTTTCAAAGTTTTTCTCATTTCTAAATTGTGTTTCATAATAACGCTCAAATAAAATGTTTAGTAGAATTTTCTGGATCTTATCAATAACAAATATATGTTTATTCGAAAGCAAAATATAGTTAAGAAGTAAAATTGTGAGTGTTGTTTTCTTTCATTTGTATAAGTGGCCAACCTGGTATAATGGAAATTTTGCTGATGTCAAAGTCACCCATCAACGCGATTAACAAACAATCATGGAGCTCTTTGCATTTTGCGGTGGAAAGTGAGCATACGGAATGTGTTACCGTTCTGCTCAACCATAAATGCAATGTCAATATACAGGTAAGTGTGAAAAATAGTCCTAAATGATTAAACAATTATGAAATAATGGTACGTATGATTCGCATGAGTTGTAAAAAGACATTGTTATGCCATAGTTCAACTGAAGGCTATCAGTACAGTAGCCTTGGTGATATTCTAGTACATTCAAAATTATTAATATATTATTAATCACGTCATGTAAGTGAGAAAGCTTTGACGAACAGCAAAATACGTGTTGTTGCGCTGTAAAAAAATCTCTTAACTTACAGCGGAAATCTCTGGAAATTGTGTGACCACTGCTTTTCACAATAAACTGACAAATTAATAGTTCGCATGTTTACACGTGAAATACTGATATGCTTACATATGACACTACTGTAGATTAACTGCAAACTACACAGTAAAAATGCATTGTTTTATTTATACAGTTGAAGTACTAGCAATTTTGAGACAATTGCATTTCGCAGTATATAATTATACAGCACATTCTTTTAACACTCGGCTGTAACAAAAAAACACAGCTGTATTTTTGGGAAGATGAAAATCTACAAAATATATGTTTTTTGGCATATAATGCAAAATAGCAAAGTGATCAACATATCTAAAAATCCTTCATTTGCCCAAGTATAGAGTGTATCTATCTAATAGAGATTTTGAACCAAAGGTTATACATGTAAATAATGTTCTAATTGTATTACTGGAAGTCATGAATATGCAGACGTGTCTCGGGCTTGAGCTCTAACAACATGTTTGTTTGACAAATGGAATTTAACAATAAAAAAATGACGGAACGTTAGGACATCAATCAATTTGTTTAGACATTTTCCTGTCAAAATTATACCGATAATAATAACAAATCTGTTACATTGTACACAATTATTTCGTGTATTTTCACCGGTTCGTATTTGATTAAAATGTGGTGTATTTTTCTACAATTGATTGAATTGTAAACACACAAATTCGCCGCTAAATGCCATTTGGCAACATTTAAGGGTAAACTTACTTCTCAAACTGGTGTAAAAAATTAAGTTTTATCGTTTTAACTTAATGGTTTTAGTGTTTAAGGCATTACACGGACAATCTCCAGCTTATATCGAAAATTTGCTCTGTTTGAAATCATCTGGTAGAACTCTAAGATCAAGCAATAAAAAAGACCTCTGCATACCTTTTGCGAGAACTGAAATTTTTAAACATTCTTTTAGAGTTGAAGCCCCAACGTTGTACAACAAGTTACCGTTGTCAATCAGAGAAAGCAAAAGTTTAAACTCTTTTAAAAATGCTTGCAATAAATTTTATCTCCATGAATTTCAGAAAGTTTAAATAACTACTCTAGTATTGTCTATAAGCATCCTTTAATCAAAATCGATTTACGGTTTCTTAATTGTAAATATTTTTTTTCTCTTCTTATATTTTAAAATATCTTTAAAAAAATTTGGTTTACATATATTTTTTATTCATTTGTATTTGTTTAAAAAAAATGTTCTTAATTTTTTAATTTATATATTATTCTATTATTCTTTTTTGGGAGTTTTACACTGTATTTTGTTCACTGTCATGTGTATATATATATGTATTGTTATTGCCAACCACGTTAAAGCCCTCGACCCTCACGAAAAGAGGCTTTGTTGCCTATGAGGCCATCGAGTTTAAATAAAGATTATTATTATTATTATTATTATAATGTACAGATGCACGACCGACGGATATCTGAAGAAGGATTATAGAGCGGAGACACGGACATGAATAACACGTCACGCGCCCACGCAACATACAATCCGCAGCGTGAATCTCTTATATCTGACTGGTCTCTTGTAGAACAGTCAAGACACGCTGGCTAAATGCAGTTTGTCAGTCATAGCCAACAATAGATTAGCCGCTAAAAAGCAAACCCACATGGCCAAATCTAATCCTGCTCGTTTATGTATTATCAACGGGCAATATCATATAGTATTAAAAGGACAATAACGTCCAGGTTGCACCCACACCCTATGTAACACCACGCTGTCTGTCATTATAGACTGACAAAACGCATGCTGGCCACAGTTCCACCGATAACAACGCTCCCTGCAAGAACTCGAACAGAAACGAGGCCTCTCGATCAGCTAGTTGACTGGATTCATAAATCAAACCTCTCTGAATTATTGCGACCGCACGTTAGCCAGAACGCTGAAATAGGCAACCGCCTTCAGTAATATTCGGTTACTTGTACTCAGATAAAGCACTCAGATACTCAGATAAAGCATCATATACTAACCCCTAATTTATTATTATTGAATGACTTTGAGTGTCTTGCTTAAACAATCAATTCGAAAGCACAAGACAGCACTTTACTTAGCAGCTCCTGGCTACAAAAACGCAGACACCCTAGCAGTGTAAAGCCATGATAACTCCCAATACACTCTTGGTTTGTCAGAAACATGTGCTGGGAAGTTGTGCTGAACTCTTGATTGCGTAACAAACGGGAACGCCAATCGACAGCCGGAAGCGGAAGCAGTCCGTAGTGGCATAACGCCTCATAACTATCGGAACCAGAGGATGGATATCCACAAGACGAGCAAATAAAGGCAAACGGTATTGACAACAATACAGTAACTGAAAACAGCCTATAAAGTCAACAGACAATGATTGGCTACCCACAGACAACCCTATAAAAGCCGTCGTTAATGTATCCAATACCCCACTGACAGAAAATAGGTCCGACAGGCGAAACGCGCCTGGGCCTGACCGCCTGGTCCAATCCGTTTGATTTTTTGGCACTAGGCTGAACCGAGATAAAATGGCCAAACATGCCGATTATAACAGCGGAGTGTGATGGATGTAAACGCACTGAAACTGCATCCTTGTCCAGGGTATACCCCCGCTCCTTGTTCAGATAACGACAGTAACACAAAGAGCACGGAGAGAGAGGTGAGCTGTTGAGAGTAGGCGGGTAGGAGCAACCTAGAGGCACCATAGCCTCCGCTATTTCCTACCTGTCTACAGACAATAACTGTGCACTTATCATTCACACTATAGCCATCAAAGCATAAAGCATATTTGTACACAGCTGCTGGTAAATACGGCTATCAACAAAGACAACGGACTAGAACCGTGTGGAATGTAGAGAGAAATGTGAGCAAAGAGGCCTACAACCAACGCCGATCAAATATCAGCATAGAATGCGCAATAGAAAGCACAGCGGAATTGACACGGTTTATAGTCAAAACGGTGTCTGATAATTCAAGGAAGCGCCGAATGTTGGTTGCCACACGGAAAGCTCTCTTCAAGACACTCTCTGATTACAGAAACAACAGGTGCATTTCTTAGAAAAACACCGATTGCATCTCGCTATTAACCTGTCGGCTAATAAATACATCGGCAATTAACTGTGTCTACGGGGATCGAGATATCCTGCATTATAAAGTCTCCCCAAGGAATCACTCCTTTTATCACCCATAACTCAATCCCAGACCAATCGTGCGTAGAGAACTGGAGAAGTGATAAATATATCCCTGGTAACGCGGAATTCTCAGCTTAAGACCAGAAATGGAAGACAGATAGAAGCCAAGACCAACCCTTGCTCAACAAGGGAACCTGGGACTTAACTCACAACAAGCTGCACAGTCACCGAAATGGAGGTTTACCAGCCGAGCGAGAGCCACCGACAACAACCATATCAGTTGTTTGCAGCCAAGAAATCCGGAAAACAACCTACCCGGGAATACACCAAACAGCTGAGCTGTCACCGGACCCGAAGTATTTCAAAATATCAATAGCGGAAGTTGACTGTTAATCCTAACAGAGATAAAGGCCAGAACCAGAAAATATCCTTGTGTAGACACCGGAAGCAAAGCTAACTACAAACCAGTGTAGCGTTCTAGCCTCCGGAAACGGAAATCAAGAGCGATCCGAAACATGATATTGCGCCGCAACCCAAGTGTAGTTACAATGAAGATCCATGGCTCCCGCATCCTTCGGAACGGAAGATTAAACCGCCCAGGAACTGCTTGTCAGAAGAGGTAATACTTGTGGTGTCAGAGAAAAGCCTAGCTTGATGAAACGGAGTCGGTACGCTGGGTACTGAACCTTCGGACTTCCGCCAGCCAGTTAGTAACCAGTGAGGGAGGCACTTTAACTTGTGACCCGCCTACCCACAATTGCTTGCCCCGAGAACGCTCTTTATATAGCGACTTGTCAAAATATATTACTATCAAAATGTTTACCTAAAATATTTTGACCGAATTCCCGCATAACCTACACCTTTGAGAAATAGTTCTTATTCAAATATAACTTAAAAATTACTTTTTAATAAAATAATAAACTATGGGATACATCTACAAGTATTACCTTCGGCTTCCTGTATGTGTCTACATTAAAGCTCATTTAACGTTTCATCACCAAACCCTTAAAAAAAAAAGGTTAACTCTCCCAAATAAGGTCAAAAAGGTAAGGGCTCCATGGAGTTTTCCCGCTTAGGTGCAAATCAGCCTACCGGTACTCTATTTTGTCAATAATAACCATGAAACCCTCCTCGAGTGCCTCAGTGTCAAATTTATTCACACAGCCACTAAAGCTCTATCATTTATCCTCAACTCGCAGAACTGAGCCAGCTTGGGTATTTTACCAACCACATTTTTAAGGAAGACAGACAGCCTTTAATTTGTTCCCACAATCAGGTCAGTTTGTGTATTTGACCAATCACATTATTAATGGAGATCGAGCGCCTGTTCCATGAAAACAGAAATGATAACCTATTTGTATGAACTTCTCAATATATTAGGTACCTTTCTCAGGCTGTTAGGCCGGGGATTACTTTCAAAATTAGATGACATTATTGATGGGCTGTTCAGCATTCAAATACAATTGGCTGAACCTAAACTGACCTCTTTGTGTTGCGAAGAAACACAGAAATGTTCCTAGATATACAGGATTACACAAGTTACTGTGAACGACAGTGAATGCTCTCTCACAAAGCCTTGTGTTTCTTGTTATATATGGCTATCCTAATCTATACTAAGACTGGTATTTAGATGGGATTAATCTATTTAGTAGTTTAGACAAAGAATCAGACGAGTTAATATACACAAATTCAAACAAACCATATATTTTCATTAAAATGGTAGACGTGCCATCGAGTCAGGTGACCGAAATCCTGGGAATTTGTCGATTTTTACAAAATCTATTTTATGGGTATTTGCTTAAATATGTTAGTTATTAAGCAATGTAAAAACATCAACCGCCATAATATATATAAGCCTTTATGCTCTCACTAGTTTTTTATTTACATTTGCTACAATTTTCAATTTTTTTTTCTTCCTGAAATTTCGGAAAAATACCTTTCATTTTTGGTAATGATCTGTGTTTCTCGAGAGTTTGAAGTCGACCTTTTGTCTGGTGACGTCACATCCAGACATACATGTACATGTAGATAAAAACTCTTCTGTACGGTAGACTGTTCAGCCATCTCATTCTTTAGTCTGTTGTCTAGATGTGACATGAGTCAGCTTAGCTTTGAAATGAACTCAAATGCATCAAAAACGTTATTTATGAGTAACACTTAGTTACAGTGTAAGAAAGAATCATTGATTACATATTTTGCGTTAGTCAATAAAACATTTTCTTAAATCACCTCTTGTTCTTTTTGATTTTTTTCCTGTAACTCTGAGATACATGTACAATAATGAATCTATACATAATTTCAAGAATCTTTTTTTTTAAATAATAATAATTTTGGATTTTTATGTGTCTTATTTTGTAAAATGGAATCACCTGTGACTTGAGTGTTTGTGATCTTTTTCATATATTATAACAACTTGACAATTTCTATCTATAAGTTAACAAATTTTATATTTTACATGACAATCTGTGGTAAAAAAAAATGCTTTAGGGTTATTGTCCCCCGCCACTTTAGTGGGAGGGGACTTGGAAATGCTAGCCGTCCGTCCGTTAGTCAGTCCATCCGTCTG
>JAVFBY010361080.1:0-16556 GCA_034781015.1 Tonicella lineata
CAGGTTGCCTCTTTTAAGCTATCTCTTAACCTTGGCCTATCTCTTAACATTAACATTGTCACCACCTTAACGCGAAGTTCTCATAGACCTGCTTAGCTTCGCCGCAGGTAAAAATGACCTGAAGATTTTATGTCTATAAGATAACACTATAAAGCCTACGAGGCCTTTTGTCCAAACATTCCCCTCACTTCAGAGATCGCGTTACGATTGGGGTTGGGTGGGGGGTCCTTCCAGTTTTCTTTCCAAAATAATGCAGGCCAACATCGGATGAAAAAAATGGGCATTAAGAAAGCTGTCGTGAAAGATCGAAATTTGTATACTCTATTTATTTAGTAGTTACGCCAGTAGTGTCATTGTATAGATCGCCTGACAATACTTCATTACTTTATTGTATTCTTCTTGTATTGAAAAGAATCAGAAATAGATCTAGGAATACCTGATAGATGTAGCAATATGTGTAGTGGTATAATGCTGTTATGCTGTGTAATCTAAACCGGAGTAGATTCCTGTGTTAACCTACAGGCATATGGATGTGAATTTGCCCGCGTCCCTCTATTAAGAGTACAATCCGAGGACAAGCCATTTGTTATGCCTGTCCCTTGTAATGTAAAATGCCGCTAGGAGGAAGTTGTGTCTATGTCGACACGAGACATTCTCAGTGATCTTTTGTCACTCAATGTTTAGCGGATTTATGTCGTTTTTATGGTGAATTAATTTGAGTAAAACGTGAACATGATATATAAACATACAACCATTAACATCATATAACGCTGATATCACCCATGCCACCTATATGACGACTGCTATTTTTATTTGTGAAAGTGTTCAGTGACCTTCGCTAATAATTGTTGAGTTAGCAAGTGTTACAGACATCGGCACTGAGTGCTTTATTCCGGGTCATATTCTTCATCAGCAAGAGCTTAAAGTTCTCATGATGTTTTAAGACTTGTTTATTTCCTTCTTCGTGTGATTGCAAGAAGCTTTCATATTTCTAAAAAGTCCCTTTCCTGTGAGAAAAGGTTTTGCACAGTTCTAAGTTAAACAATCGAGTTAACAACTCTTCCTCGTGTAAAATTAACAAAACCCGAGAGGTATAATGGTATATGTGCCACCACGCCCGCAGTTTCTGCGGATACGTGTATAGTAAATTAGAATCAGAGAAACTCAGAAAATTCGAAGTCATCTTGATATAGGACTCGAGTATTACAACATAAGTTAAACAAACACTATAGTATAATGTTAGCTTGAATATATTGTCATTTTGTACGAGTAGTTTTAAAGAAAAAGTTAATTTACATAGCGTAAAATATGAACATCTATTAATGTGTCTCATACAGTATGTCGATCAATATGTGATCGATGGTTGAAATCGTTTTCCTCTATATTTCGCCAATTGTCTTTCAAAGCTTTCCTGTATATTAGTACAAAGATCTAGATATAATTTACGATTGGAAGGAAAATATAATCAAGGTATTGGGAAACGTAATCGAGTAGGAAAGATTAGTATGTGGAAAGCTCTGTCTGTGATCTTTAACTAAAAAGCTCTTCTTTAAAGGCTTTTTTGAATATTGGTTGCACTCATCCTAGGGCCTCGTCGGTGTCAAAGACCCCTTCGAAAGGAAGTTGACATCTTTAAATATTTCTAAAGTATTGATACAGTGTTGAAGTTAATGTTATTCACCACCGGACCGAGAGTTTGTTGGGAGTCTCAACGAGAATCGTCCATTTCCCCCAACATATTTAAGCACCCTCGCATTCATGAAAGTGAAAGATGACCGGTCGACAACAGAGGATTTTTTTTATTAAGCAGGGCCAACTTTCACAAAGCCTTCTTATTCTAAGGTAGCCTTAATTACAATAGCGACCAGATCTGAAGGTACATGTATTGTGTTGCCATGGCAGTTAAGGTCACCTTAGCTTAAATAAGCTTTGTGATAGTTGAACCCTGATGCGTAATTTCAATATTGAAGCATTAACCACAAGATTTTTTTAGTAACAAATTCCACGGTTCAGAAGGTTGCTTCAATATTGACCAGTACATGCCTTCACATCATTTCAAATTCCAACTGCTGTATTTGGAATTTAGTTATTAAAATCAAGTTTTTATTTTTGTATGAATATGAATATAATTGTTTGTTCCCAAATTCCTGTTCAAACATATTATTCAAAATTAAATACATGTTTTATAAATGTAACCATCATTAGGTCATACTGATTATTACATACATTGTATACACGTTGTAATTTAAAAGCTATGAGACATACATGTAGCCCAAAAGGGTCTACATTAAACACGTTATACATGCTGTTAATTTAATGCAAATATTGCTATAATGAGTATATTGTATTGACTACATACAACAACGCCAGATTATATTCTCCCAAATTGTAGGTACATTTAATAACTGTGTTGATAATATTTTTCCCTTTTTTTGTTACAGATTTCAACTTGTTCCAGAGAGCAATTGTACAAAGTGGGTCAGCGCTTAGTCCATAGGCGATTTACACTGACCCAGTTAAATGCACCCTCGGCTTAGCTACTGCTGGGTGCACAGAAGGTGTGGAGAATACTACGTCTTAAATTATGTGCGTTAAAAAACTCTGTGGAAATTGCTGAACTCTTTGCCAGTAGCCCCGAAGTACCACACATGATTCGGTCCATCAGTTAACCAACTTAGTGGGGCTCTTCCAAAGCCCGTGGAACACCTATTGGCAGATCCAACATACAACTCTCCGATAAGCCTACTTTTTGGCGTAACTAAGCATGAAGCTATACGCTATCTAAAAGAAAGCGACGTCGAAGGAAGAATGTCAGCAGCTAGAAAGAAGCAAATTATGAGAACGTTTGTTCATAATCTATTTTCTTACCAAAAGCAACGCTTATACGAAATCCTGGATCATGATTACACGGACTGGGAAAGTTCTCTCGAACGTCGGTCAAGACGGGACAATACGCTTGAGCTGTTGAGCGACGGGCTTTACGTCGCACCGCTAATGAAACTTGGTGAATACCATTTGAAGCAAAGCGATACTTTTTTCTACAGCTTTAGTTATTCATCCCGTGCAGAAAGTATCCCTCACTGGTCGGGCAACATTCATAGCGAGGAATGACCCTATGTGCTTGGTCTTTGGAGCGCCACTTGTGGACGGGTTGTCGCCTTTTAAATCAGAATATAGTAAATCTGAAAAAATGCTTAGTGAAGCAGTGATGACATATTGGACTAACTTTGCCAGAACTGGGTAAGTTTTTATTTTTTAAAATTTTTAATATTTGTTTAAACCATGTCTTAAAGAAAATCCTCAATTAAGGAAACACAGATAACATCCTGTTAGCAAGTTCCAGCAGCGTGTTTTGTTGTTGATTATTTATCTGTTTCGTGATGTGAACAAGGCCTATATGCTAATGAGAAACTTGATCAAAACTAAACAAATTAAAGCAAAATATAAGACACGTTTGTTTGTTAAAATTGGACTGAACGTCAAGCAGTTGGAACATTCGATAGAGCTTTGTACAAGTCATTATAAAACAAGTTAACTAATATATAATTTAACTGATGAACCGTTTACTTAGTGGTTTTGTGTTACACCACATGATTTTGCAAAACCTATAGAACTTCGAATAGGATCCAGCCAATTGATAGATCGCGGAATGGTGACCTAATGATCGTATCTGCTATAGGAGATAAGTGTGACTGTAGCCAATAAAGCAAATTGCTTATAAAGGACAACAAACGATACCGCCACTATATATCCCGGTTAAATCCGATACACGACTCTGAATTGGTCTAGACTCCCAATATACTCCTTCGAGTTCGTATCGTCCGATGGCAAATCCAGACTTAAGCTTCCTGGGGACGTTCTTTGTTGACAATTCCTTGACCTCCATTCTGTTTCTTTAATTAGCTTATGGTTGAATCTCAGCGCTTGTCATTACTTGGCTATTTCAGTTCGCCTTGGGAATTTAACCTATCGATTCGTGGTCGTGTTTATGTCAGCAGATGGAAGAGTTTTGACAAGTAATGATTTGAACACAATTGAAGATTAAATCTGTTTCCAAGACTGTATTTGCGATATGCCCATTATTTGTTCCATATTCCACCCTTTTGCAAAACCATTGCAAAACGAAATATTTCTACAATACACTGTTTGGATTTGATAACAAGGACATTCTCTCGCATTTAGCATTCCTCAATAGTAACCTTTGAATAGAATATTAAATCTGGTTACATGTTTTTCTTCCATGTTATTCAATAACTAGTTGCATGAAAAAATACATTTGGTCACATTACATGATTTTATCGTCCGATGGCAAATCGCGCCGTGGCTTTGGCTCCGCGATCTGACGATCTGAGCATCTGACTGGCGTGACTACCGATCCTCCTTCGATGTAACGGACGGGTTCGATCGCCACCCCCCCAGTGAACCTGCTTAGGTACAGAGGGAGTCACATAGTTGACTTCGGCTATAGCGGGGGTGGTTTTGCCGTGGTTTCCTTCCCGGTTTTCCACCATATGAAGTAGGATTGTCTAAGAAGTAGAGAATCCGTCGTTACTACGTTAAACACCAATCAAACAAACAAACAAACATTAATGTTTCCTATACATAACAGTAAATGATTGCGTTACTAGTTTTTGTTTCGCACTATTGGCTTTAGTGCCTTTACCGTACATGTAGTTTATAAAAAGAAAGAAAAGGGTTTCAAAGATGGAGAGCGGTTGGTTCACTATATTTTGTGTAAATATGTTTTCAAATTAAGTTTTTGGCGAGGGACCTGCTAGCTACTTCGCTTGTTTGTCTAGGTGTCACAATTTATCTTAACATGTGATCGGTAGAGTATGAAAGACATCAAATAAACTGACATACTAGTAGTTTTATGTCTTTTTATTTGTTTGAAATAATATTGCAAACCATCATGTACCGGACTTTTTTGCCTGTGTACTTCGCGAAATTGCCTGTGACATATAATCAATCGATCAACTATTTATCAATATTTTGTACTCCTATTAACATTTTAGTCATCATTTCATGTCCAGCCCGCCCTCTTCATGTTGTGCTGTTCATTGTGTTGTTCTACACGATGTGTAAATCATTCTCGGTGTATACCCATGTTATTTGAGCCAAAAAAGGACCATTAACAACAAAGTTGTGTCTTTTGTAAATAAAATCTGACGACAGTCACTGTTTGGGATAAGCGGGCACATGAAGATTTGTAAAGCAGGTACCAGTTATCGAGATAACTGTGTTGTGAATTCTAATTCACATTTCTGGAGTTATCTAACTGTAAACTGCAACACAACATAACCCAAAGGAATGTAAAGTGTAATACTAAGTCTGAAATTTCATGATTCTAGTCCTGGTAGCATGTTTTAAAGCTCAAAACATACTAGGATAAAAAGTGTGGGAAGATCAGTATGAAAAAGGAGAAAACTAATCACTTGTCTACGCCTATTCTGTAGTTTGAAATATCATTTGAAATATAAGGTATATAATTGACCGGATAACTTGACCATAGGCATTGTGGTATTAACTGCCACGTCAGTAGTTGAAGGGTATTACTTAAGAAAATTAAACTTACTTTATTACAGTACTTTGGAATTATCCCCTTCTAATAATATCCTCTCTTTTCTCTAATTCTGGATTTAGCATTTACGTACATGTAAGTCAAGGTAACTGGGTCGAGATAAACACTTTAATAATCGTTTTCAGACTTTGATACCTTTCTAAACCAGCCCAATTTCCCGTTCAAAGATCTACGGCAATCTTGCGATTTGTATATCAACATAAACTGTCTTTTCTCTAATTCTGGATTTAGCAATTACGTAGGTCAAGGTAACTGGGTCGAGAAAAACACTTTGATAACCGTTTCTCGTTCAAAGATCTACGGCAAAATATCGACTTATATATCAACATAAACTGTAGCTGGAATTTGAAGTTCTCCGTGCCTTCAGTTGTAAATGGCCGCGAAGAAATAAGTGTAAATATGTTTTTAATACTTTGGTTGTGTTCATTCTGGTTGGTGTTTATCGTTGCCTGGTGGTATGTATGTAGTCGCGGGTACTCAAATACATTCAGCTAGATCCCGATCGCTACACGGTTACATTTAAATGACACAGGGCTGTGGTTATAGGAATAAGTGGCTTACAGCTGTTATTTCGCTATATGGTTCATTAAGGGGGCATCACTCATGACAATCCTAACGAAAAATATTATCTGATCAGGCGGACTTTTGGTGAACGGCTGACAGCCAATAAGCCAGATATGAGTGTCGAGTGTGCTTGTCACATCCGGGTAAAACGGATAAAAACAGAAGAATTTCGCTGGGTTAAAGCTATAGCATCGAGCTAAACTGTGGCTTTTTGGATATTTTGAACGGTTATTTACCAAGAATAAACAATATATGCGATCGTATGATTTGTTTTAAATGCATTTGACCTACATGTATTATCCAGCGGCTGAGACTAACTTTATGAATGAAACGTGGTGTAACATAGACAATTAAACTTTTCTACATTAACATGCAAGCGGGCCACGTAGACAAGAATAACGGTCTATTAAATATACCGTTGTAAACTCGCACATTCAGAGGCGCTAATGTTAGAATTTTTTTGATGACTTCATTCACTTCCTTGGAAGCTATAAACCACAAACCCGACTAGTCTACAGGTTCAAATCCATAACCGATTTTTTTTAAAACGACTTTCTTCGTCGAAACTTATTCTCAGCTGTTGTTTTGAATGATGTGAACACGCCACAACAGGCGCGTTTTTGCCGTCATTCACCAAAGCGCCCGGGAATATAAGTCGTTTTAAAAAATTGGTTATGGATTTGAACCCGTAGACTAGTCGGATTTGTGGTTTAAAGCTTCTAAGGAAGTGAATAAAGCCATTTAAAAAATTCTAGCGATAGCGCAACATTAGCGCCTCCGAATGTGCGTTATTCTTGTCTTCGCGGCTCGCTTTCATGTTAAAGTAGACAAGTTTACTTGTCTAGGTGTTACAGGCAAACATATTACTTGAAACTATATATGTGGTCGTAAATTATATGATTTCAGTGCATACGTATGATAGTGATATCAATTACTTTTTTATGGTTGATTTTGACAGGCGATCGAGCCTAGGCCCTATATATACGTACCGAGACGTACGTGATCCTACGCCGTAGGTCCGGTTTTATAATACAATTAATGTCTGCTTTCATGCTTTGCATATATCTAAATCGGGTAATACGCGAAAAGAAGTACACGTGGCTAACAATAGGGTCAGTATGTAAGTGGGTAAGAACATTCGCTCTCTGTGTTTCAGACTGGGTAGAGACCATTGGACTTAGTGATATGACATACCTCGAGCTACGCCCTCTGTATGTCATATCACCTCGTCCAAGCCGTCTCTACCCAGTCTGAAACACCTCGAGCTCATGTTCTAACCCTTACTTACTCGGGGAAAGATTGACATATTCCCTTAATACGAACTGCCATGTTTGTACTTGGTATACTGGCAGTGTTAATAGGCCGACAAATGCCCAAACATTCGCTATGTTTGTGTGTCAAAAACTATGATTTGTTTTCCTCTTTAGCAGTAAAAATAACAATGCATGAGCTTTTTTTAGAAGAGTATACCAATGATTTTATACGCAAAAAATCCCACAGTTGGGTGACTTTCTCACGTTTAAATTCACTACAGTTTTTCTGTTTATAACACGGATTTGTATGCTGCAAGATTCACGTGATCGTTTTTTTTTTCTTCAAGTAAATTTTACAATGCATAGCGTCATCGACACCCCTATCTGGCTTATTTAAGCAACCGATGGACATAAAGGGTATCAAACATTTGCCAGATTTAACACACATTCACTCCTCATGCATCATTTATTGTATGGTTATAGATATAATAATAATGCGGGGACATCGATATTAAACATAACACAAGGCTTTATGCATAGCAATTTTGAGTTATTAAGGTTGCAGCATTAAAAAAGATATCACAGGTGATACGAATCCCCTCGCAGTATGGCATATTCGTCTTACATGTATTCTCTTAAACAGTGACATGAATCATTAAGGAAAATATAGGTCATGGTTTGACAGGGATGGTATCAATGTTTTGGAAGACAACACAGGGCATTCCCTTCTGATTCATCGGCCAATAAGTAGCTATAGGTATAATGATCACATGGGATTATCAATATGAAACAGTAGGCAAGGCTCTAGACATAGCCATTTTGGGTTATCAAAGTTACAACCGTAATACATCACAAGTTAAACAAACCCACTGACATTATGGCATATTCTTTTTACCCGTGTTCTCTTATATGGTGACATTTTGTGGGGGTGTGGGGAATTAAATTTAATAAGTTTTAATTATGACTCATTTTGACGTTGACCCTACGATTCTGAACTTCAAACATGTCCCAGACCGTTACACAATATCAATCTTTGTAAAGTTTCATGAAAAGTCGGTCAAGAATCTAAAAACTAGCGTGATGCAAAATGAAATGAATGTATTAAGATTAAATTTTGCACCGTGTTACCTGGACCAACACAATTTTTGATTCGTTATCAAACAGATTACAACATTATGACATTAAAGTAAAGATCATTTTGGACGTCAAAACACATCGTTAATAGAATATCGGAAGATCCAATTTGATAATTACTGTCAACATTGACAATCCAGAGAGACAGAGCATTTTGTGAATAAAATAAATCCCTTTGCTTGAATATGCTTATTTTGCCTTTTAGCCTTATTCCTCGGCGTGTTGGTGCAAAAGGTTCAGATTGGAAATCGCCAGACGGATTTTCCCCCCTTTTTCAGTGATATTAGTGCCAATGATTAATTCATGTTTTTTCTTCTTTCAGAAATCCCAACCTACCTGCCAACCAGAGCTCAGTCCATGGTGGCCCTGTCAAGAACAGATTTGTCCGTCTGGTATGGCCAAAGTTCGAGACCGGGTCACAACATTATCTTCATATAGGTATGGGAATTGTGTCATTCCATAATCCTTCTCATTTTTCACACAGCAAGCCTTCTAAGAAGGTTTGAATTATCGTAGAAGTCAAAAAAATTGATTATTATACCATTATTAAAGGAAAGGCTTGGCCAGAAAATATGATATACATCTATCAAAATATCCTTGTCGATCATGCACATCATTGCTGTCAGTATTTATTCCACTTTCTAAACCTGGCCACTCGCAGGCGAAGGGATAACAAAATTTCTTTTTTTCGAAATATAGTTCGATGAATAAAGCCTTCCGAGAAGAAAATAGAAAAGAATATATTTAACTCAGAATGCCAAAAAGTATATTTATATATTTGTACACAATCAATTAATATGGGATGAAAAATAGAGATTATAATGCTTAATCTGAAATATAATGGTTTGTATCAAACAAAAATAATAAGTACACGATAGTTATTGTCCAACCAAGTAAATTTTTAAGTAACGGAGAGAAAATATTACAAGAATCATCTTGGAGCTACAGAAAGGAGCAAAACATTTTCTGTTATAAATCCGGTTTATGTGCCTATAATATCTGTGTATGAGTTCGGATGCATACATCCGATATTTGTGCAATATATATATTCTAGAATGCAATTATATATTGCGTCTATGCGTCCGTTTTTTGAGGGTCCTATATCGATTCCTTACACGTGCGAATGTACTTTTTTTTTACTAAATAAGCAGGCAGGCCCGAAAAATAGGATCTGCAGCGAAATAGAAGTAGGCTGAACTAGGTTGCTGAACATTTTTTTGCATTAATGAAGCTATGGATGAGACTCTAATATGATATAATAATGCAGATGGAATTGAGAAAAAGCACGAAAAGGTTGAGAGCAGACCGCTCACTGGTCCATCAGGTCGAGTGGTCTTAAGTTTTCGTCAATGTTATAGTAATGCAGTAATTACAAACTTGATAATAAACACCCATGGAGGGCGAAATTAATCTTAGGTCCTATTCACCGACATCGATTGATCGATATCAATAATATTTTTTATCGATATTGTTAATTCATTTACCGATATCGATAATTCATATATCGATATTGATAATTCCACCAGATAATACCACCTGATTGAATTATCAATATCGATAAATCCGATAGAAATAATAACTGCCGCCCTACTTTATTTTCTTGTGGTTTCTCCTTGTACCATGGTAAACTTGTCGGATTCTAATTTTGACGATTATTTCATGGTCTTCAGGTCATTATTTTATGAGAGGCGCGTTCACTAGTTCAATATACCGAAGATTTGCAAACTGAGCATTCTTCAAAACGAGACTTGAGAACAATCACGCAAGCTAGTTCATCTTTGCTCTCAATAGCCATTTAAATAACATTTATATCTCCCACGTTGCCTGTCATAAATGAACTATGGGCATATTGTAAAGAGTTAAGCGGTGTTTCCACTTACGCGGACACCGTTTCATATGCGGCAAATTTCTATCGAATCGTGTAGCGATCGGTACTCTTTCGTCTGCGGAATCGTATATCTCACACACTGCACAGACTCTGCTTTGGGCAAATTACCGTTGAAGTTTTCTGCATCCATGTATAATTCCTGGAAGAGATAATTATATGCCCCAAACTGATCCGTTCTCCGTATTATGTCATGAACCCCTTAGGGTTTTTTCCTTTTTTTACGCTTTTGTCATAACAGACAACACTATCGCACTTATTAGATTTTCTTCTTGGTCAATAAGCTAGAATATGTGTCTTTGGTTTTTGACGTGGAAAAAGACCAGATATGCCACAAACAATCGGATAAATGGAAACACAAAAAAACGTGTCCGCAAACGTACGCTTTTCCGTAACGACCGCATCCGTACAAATGGAAACGCAGCTTTATTAGAGATATCAATAATTCAAATCCATTTATCGAAATTGATAATTCAATTTTCGCTATCGATAAATGATAATTCACTATCGATACATATTTATCGATATCCATTAACATTTATCGATTATCGATATTGATAAACATTTATCGATTACGATAACGTTCATCGATTATCGATATCGATGAATATTTTTTTTTATCGATATCGATAATTCTGGATTAATGTTATTTTAACCCTCCCAAAACACCTGTTGTTGAAATAATGTTATAATGACATAATCTCCTTTAAGTTTTCCAACGATACACACTTTCAAATTGCGAATAGTTTAACAGTGCTATTTTTTAATGCGATCCCACTTTTGTGATATTCTTTGCATAATAAATTTATTACCAACTTTTGTAATAGAAATAATGTATTTATTACATTACATATCGTCCTGTATATTCTGATATTAACGTGTGACCTACTTCTCAAATCACTATAATAAACAGGGTTATATTCTTATATCGGACCTTCCTAAGTCTGTAATTGACTGACATTGTCGTTTTTTTAAATATTATTATCTAGATTGGGGTGAAATATGTAGAAAAACATTAGGATGATATGTAAATACCAGACGTCTACGATTTGACTTCCACATAGGCCTTTCTGTAGAACAATTCTTTCTTATAACTAACTCAAGGCAGTCGCTCCCAGGGAATAGAACAACTTACTAATGTCAATTCGGATTACTGAGTCGTCTTCTCTTTTCAAACCAAGATTGAAAATTTAGCTACTTGAATTAATCTCACAGTGATAACTCCATATTATTTATTTCTGCGACCTCTCATTAAACTTAATGCTTAAGATAATACAAAATTCTTGCCACTATGTATTCTATCCACAACCAATAATATTTAATTATGACATTTTAAATATAAAAAATATACTATTGTTCTTAATTACTATGGGGTTTTATTCCCGCCATGGCAACCTTAATATGAACACTGCATTGTTGTCATATAGTTTGGTAAGTAAATTAATCTAATCTTAATCTAAGTAAAGCGGAAAGATTGTCCTGACCGTGATGACCTCAGACTGCACATGGTGGAAAATCTCTCGTATAACACACATAAGATAAGACAAATGAAGTTTACAGATTAACGGTAATTTTGTCACCAAGAAACAGTTTTACAAAGCCATCTAATCTTACTTTAAAGGCGAAGATTGATTCATTTCATCCACATTTCAGTATTTTCCACAATAATGTTAAGGATATATGCCCGTTTTTAATTTGTCCCAAGATCATCGTAACGGAGAACGAGCTATTTTGAATATGAGTAGTGTCGTACTGTCGTCCCAAAAGTAGTGGCCTACCAACTTAATCATTATAGTAAATGGGAGCTGATATCTTACTGGTATTTAAACTGTTCTCCTACAAAACATAAGCCCCATTCATATAGCATTGTATTTTCCGGCTTTGTTTCGAATATATTATTGTATAATTGTAGAGCATTTTTTAAACTGTAAGTTTCTCTACCAAGGGTTACTGTCGGGGCATTATTGTAGCTGTGCAGCGTCAATCTGTACATTAGTCAAATTGGGTCCCTAGCTTTGTCCCGATCAGGCCAGGTCATTTCAACTTGAATAAAGTCATTTTCTATGCGTTCTAGTACGGTCAGGGCCGGAACTCTTAGTTGCGAGGTTTACTGTTTTATATTGTCCTGTAATTACGTATATACACACCTATTAGAACAAACAAAAGAATACATGGCTATGTATATACGGTTTCCTATTAGATACAAGTGTCAACACCGTTAAATATCCGTACTAAAATAACTAGCGTTGCTCTCATTTATAATAACGTTAAATTTGGTGCTATTTGGGACCACTGCCGTCACTACTGATATTCAAAATAGCTCGTTCTCCGTTATAATGACCTTGGGACCAATTAAATACCAGCATATATATTTAACAATTCACGTGAAAAATTCTGAAATCTGGTTGAAATTCAGTGTTCTTTCTATTAAAAGGTAAAACCCATGACGGCCAGTACTGAATGCATTGTGTCGTCAGTATAATTTCGTTTAACGTAAGCGAAGATCGCTTTGTGTAACTCAAACCAGCTGCATAATAAATCTTTCCATTAAATAATATTTCCATAAGACAAATATTGACAAAGAGAAAACTTGCTCTCTTTCCCTCTCGTGTGTCACATTCTGAACTAATACAAATTCTGTTTTTTTTTTCACAGGAAAAAGGCCAAAAGTGTCACATCATTACCGAGGAAGAAAGATTGCGCTGTGGCTTGAATTAATCCCTAATTTACATCGACCCGACAGCCTCAATCCAAACGATGATGAATTAAAAGACATAAATGATCTTTCTACGTTTGACGAGCCCGAGAAGCTGGTGAATCTGCAGGATATTTTACCGTTCACTGTTACGACGTCAACGACAACAGAGGCGCCCGTTACCAATGCCACACTTTCGGTCATTCTAAACGACAGACCGAAGGGTACGGTAGTGGAAGGCCTTTCATCAACGGAAATTAATGATATCGTCCAGCAGCAGTTCAATAATTCCCGTTCTGCCTACGGTTTGTTTTCTGACAGAACTAACGCGATGCCTTTAAGCATCACAATTTCAATAGGATGTTCTTTACTGCTGCTCAATATCTTAATATTTGTAGGGATCTATTTCCAGAGACATAAAATAAAGAAAATGTATAAGCCAAGCAGTAAGCACTGTGACGATATAAAGTTTAGAGCAAAAAGTGACGTCAAGGACGGCAAGTCAGAATTCGAAACTATTAACCTTTTATCGAAAACTGAACCGGATAATATAGCAGTGAAATGCAAGAGTAAAGAAACCGTTATAAACGACTCAGGTGCCCATAGTAAAATAATGATGACTTCCTTCGAATGTGCGGAACCTAAACAGTACTCTCATATGGCGGATTCTTCTATGCATAATACAGACGGTCAAAATAACCGAAGGATAGGTCGAAACCAATATTCACATATGTAGTAAAGGTGTGTTAAGTCTATCAATTATATGTTGAGAATCATTTAATGTTTCGTGATATTTGTTATTCGGTCATTTTCTTAACTCCATGGATTTCATCATGTGTCTAAGTGAAGTGTCCCGTATGCCTGCACTATATTAACTTTAAATCAAAAAGTACATAATATGTCATTCAAAAGACATTCCGTTGAAATATGGTTCACATTGGAGCAATTGTATTGAGAGATACTAAAGAAAAAGATCACAATTAATGGCAGTGCAGAAAAGTTAACTAGTGCCTATTATTCCCACGAGATAAAATAAGACAGATGGATAATTATGTGGCTTCGATGGCCATGCTTTTGAAACGCCATCGCCGTACTTGAAGCTTGCGAATGGAAGTGTGGCTAATCATGTAACGGTTGTCCTCAGCTAGAGATAATTGCCCGATTTGATGAATAACCAAACTCTTCATGTTGAATATTGTACGCAATCCAGTTGCTCAAACCAGTATTGAATTCAATCGAATATTAATTTACATCACCTAGTGTTCAATATGTCGCTTTACGGTTTGTTGTGCTAGCGGATGAGTGTGTTGGTGCAAGCGGATGCACAAATACACACCATGCCACCTGAACTAGCATGGCTGGCCAACCAAACACTGGGTTAAATTCATGTTATCTGATTCTGACTTTTGTGAATAATGACCATATTTATATTAACATAACTCCGTGGAAAATGAAGATCTGAACACAAACTAATACACTTTACTCGGCTGCATGGTCGCTTTCGCATTTAACAGTACATATGTTTAATAGGTAGAGTGAAAACTGTTGAGACCAACATTTGAAGTAAGGCGCTAACGATGGCTTCCTTGATGAGTCTCCATTTGAATGGTCGTGACGCTCATTACTAGTAATACCATACTATTAAATTAAATCCCTGCATCATTTATAGATGTTTTGAACATTTTCCTGAGACACGTAAACAATATCGTTAATTTACAAATATCCCTAATTAAGGTAGATTTCTGGACTTAATTAATCAACTGGAACTTAAATTTTGTAAGGACTACTTTGTCAGTGAATTACACATTATTAAAGCATCATTTAGCGAAACAAATTAAAACTTTAACTGAACCTAGCGAAATTCTTACAAGAGATCGATGTAGCTGTCATCATTTTTTGTACAATTTTGTTAGCACTACCTAATGACACGTCACTGTGATTTTAAATTAATGACAGTACTTTAATAGTCACACTCTTTATGGCGTGCCGAGATATATTTAAATGTGCATTGAGTCTGCTTTAAGAATTTAAATCAGGCTTTTATAGTAAACACAATAAGACGTTTACCTTTAGGTAATTTTTTAATTTGGCTAATATATATATAGTAAGTTGGATATAAGACAATATTTTTGTTTCAATTCGATTACTAAGTAGTGTAACATTAGTTAAATTCGTATTAAATTGCAATCAAATCCAATAACTAATATTATTCGTAACAATAATAACTTTCATGTCGTTGGCAACTTATTTGGTTAATACATTTCAATATCATTGGAGTTGCGATTCATGCGGAAATTATTCTTGTTAATACAGTTCCAAATTTTTTCACAGACATCTCATATTATTAGACTCATGACTTGTTAAAACTGGTATATTAAGCTCAAGATTCCGTGAGCTAGGATTGACCTACTAGTTTAGTCAGAAAGGTGTTATAATTGTTATTTATTTACCTGATATGATGATATTAACAACAGTATTGTTTGTATCGAATACAACTTCGTTACAAATTGTCTATAGTCATTTACGAAAAGTCATCTAAATTCATAAAGTTAACAATATATAATAACACTTCACATCACTTTAGGCCGTGTTGTTGATTACGGTTGAGTAATACTGGCGACATACAGATAAAATATCATGACACAAGCGTTTGTCCAAAACAGCCAATCAATCAATACATATTGGTTTATCATTTTTGTGTCTCAAACACTTTGGCCCATTTTATTGTTTTGACACTTATTAAACGTTTATGGGTATGTTATGCGTAGTAAACGATCTAGGGATCATTTCTAAAATTAACAAAGCTGATGATATTTTTTCCTCTGAAATTGCGATATCTACTTAACTGTTGTTCCCTCAGCAGTCATTAATTGTTTCTCTTTTAGAAAATCTGTGTTGTGTCCGTTCCTATATTCAACCCTCTATCAGGACAATTTCCCGTGACTCGAATTGTCGGTCAAAGGACCATACACATACTTGTGCGAAGAGATAATTACTGATTTAAATGGAAACTGTTGTCGCAAACGACGTGACATTACCTCGGGGGCCTGCTTAGTTATTGTGCATTTTTAATGGTAACCGAATAGCTAATGGACACTTTGGAATATGACTTTTAGTATCGAAATATCTAACAGTGCGTACATATGCCTTGTTGTGAACGCGCAAAGAGACTAAACGTGAGATGCATTTATATTCATTATCTGAATTAATTATTTTATGAAGTTTTTTCCTTTTTTTGGCACCATATCTTGACTTTTGATTGTTTTAGTACTTTTCCGATATTTTTATCGAATAGAATTCATACAGATTGATAAAAAGCGTTATATGATGCGGCTCAAATTCAATGCTTCAATGTTTGCTCATGTGTATTCTAATCGATGCGGCGATAATACCATTCTGTTCCGTCTTAGTTAGATTCTGTGTTCCATAATATGGGGGTGGAGG
>JAVFBY010362191.1:0-16552 GCA_034781015.1 Tonicella lineata
GACTTTATCTCCCCGAAACATAAACCCCTCCCGGGGATCGTGTCCATGGGGGATTGTGTCCGCAGGGGCTCCTGTCCGATCACTTATGTGGGACTAGGTGGCACATGAGTCAGATCTTACTTACACGTGGGACTAGTTGGTACATGAGTCAGATCTTAATAATGTGGGACTAAGTGGAACTTCAGTCAGATCTAACTTTTTGAGGACTAGGTGGTACACGAGTCAGATGCAATGTACGTCAGACACGGTGGTACATGACTCAGATATAGCTTACATGGGACTGGATGGTACATGACTCAGATATAGCTTACATAGGACTAGATGGTACACGAGACAAATTTAACTTACATGTATGTGGGTCTAGGTGTTACATGAGTAAGATCTAACTTATGTGGGACTAGGTCGTACATGAGTCAGATCTAAATTACATGAGAGTAGGTGGAACATGAGACAGATCTAACTTATGTGGAACAAGCTGGTACCTGAGTCAGATCTAACTTAGACGTGGGGCGAGGTGGTATACAAGTCAGATGTAACCTACGTCGGACTAGGTGGAACATGAGTCAGATATAGCTTACATGAGATTAGGTGTTACGCGAGTCAGATCTTACTTAAATGGGACTAGATGGTAAATTAGTTAGAACAAACTTCCGTGGGACTAGGTGGTACAGTGGTCAGATCTAACTTTTAAGGACTACATGTAGGTGGTATAGGAGTCTGAACTAACTTACGTAGGACTAGGTGGTACATCATTCAGATCTGACGGGGATTTAGAGGATTCCTCTAAGTGTGTTTTGTGGAAACTCTTCCTCGTGGCTTCGCTAATAGCAACATTTGCAACACTAACTAACTTTGATGCTGTTGAAGGCCTAACACCTACAAAGAAAACAAACAAAATCTTAATCACTTGCTTAAAGAGAATTATTTTTCAGAAAATAAAAAAGCAAATACAAATTTATTGAAGAAAATGTTTTGTGTAATAATTTGATGAGTCCTTGTTTGAATTACCTATTGTATTAATATTTTAATATTATTGTAATATTTATTGTGTTTATAAAATTATGTTGAATGATTAATTATTATTACTAGGATGTAAAGAATTGCTAATTTGACTGATCCATTATTAGATCAAATTTTTATTATCAAAAAAAATCACAAGAAGCTTCCATATCTTTTACAACTTTACTGGTACAAATGTATATATGACAGCCAGTCGATCTCAAAACTGATGAGCCACACTGGGGGGAAGGAGAATATGACATTTGATCGGACGAAAATTAATCTGGTCACAATAGCTTTCAGGATAACTGCTCCAGGGACAATTACTCTAATCAGATGTTTGTACACAAATAAGGCTTTTGAGGCAGAGCAACCATTGCTGAAGCAAATATCACCAGGTTAAGTATGGACAGATTAAATGTTGTGGGGCAATTAACGAGGATACATGTAATAATTCACATGTGTAGACCCTGATAGTCATTATAGCAGCGTATAAACATGTCTGTCTTTCACATTATTTGCATTAAATCTTATAACCCAGTCAGGGGCTATCAAAGTCAAAGCCAGAAAAGATGAATTGGTCCCTTAGATGTTTAACCTATTATAGTGCATGATGTTTTATGACAGTGCATGATGTTTTATGAGCAAACTCTCTGGCGTCAGTCCATTTTAAGCTGTCAGGATTATGCCCTCCAGGTTGCTAAATTGTTCCCTCCCCCCCCAAAAAATAAAGAACAAAATGTATTTTTATTTGTATATGTATTTCAGATTTTTTCGAACTGTATGTAGAATCTGGCGAGAAATTTTTAACCTGAAAATTAGTTGTTGCAAGAAATTTTACATTTTTCCCCAGGGGTGCTCACCAGGCCGCGATAGAGCAGGGGAAGAGTGTGCTTTAGTGAGCTCATTTGCTTTTTGATTTGGGCGTGCCTGTATCATGCAAGTTTATGTAAATTTTGTTCCCTAATACTCTTTACGCTCACCTTCTGTTACACATCCGGCCTTATCCACTTCAAACAAATAAAACAATTCTGTGATTAAAGCCAATAGATTAATCCTCAAAGATTCATTGCTATATAACAAATCCATGTATTCAAAATGATAGCACTGTACTGGAAGATGTTTTCTGCAGAAATTCCTCACGAGTCGTAGATTAAACAGGGAGTCGGCAATACCCAGATTTTGCTTTAAACAGATCTCTGAAAGTATAAAAAGTACAAAGTAAATTTTTTAACAAAAATTATTTTCACACATAATCAGTGTCCACGATTGCAGGCTAACTGGTATAGAATGAGTTTGCTGACTTACATGTATCTTGCATATTTAGTATCCACGTATTGCAGGCCTTTATGTATAGAGTTGGCAGACTTATCTAACTTTGTATTCCTAGGTTATCTATAAATATTTTAAATATTTTTTAAAATATACCAGAATCGCCTTACGTTTGTCTCTGTCTATAGCCGTCACTGCGTTGATGATGGTTCCTGGAGAGCTGTCGTAGCGGACTTCAAAATCGTAAAAGGATTGCCTGAAGACTGGTCGGTTGTCATTTTCATCAAGCACTATCACCGTGACTGCCACGGTGCCTGTCCGTGACGGATCGCCACCGTCAGTCGCTATAACTTCAAAGGTTATGACGCTCACTAACTCTCTATCAAGAGGCTCACCCAGCGTCACTTCTCCTTGCAATGAAATGTCAAAGAACTGCTTTCCAAGCGGAGTTGAGATATTGTAGAGAAGTTCCCCGTTAATTCCCGCGTCGTTGTCTGTAGCATTGAGACTGATCACCGTAGCATCAACATCTTCATTCTCAAGGATGTGGACAATGAAATTATTAGGATCCGGTAAGAACACAGGATCGTATTCGTTTAGGTTAATAATTGTTACCATCACTGTAATGGTGGCTTGGTGGTTCTGCTTATCTGCGACAGTCACCTCTACAATAACAACATAAATAGATAGAATAGTGCTCTCATTAAGTAACACCAGATGTATATTAACTAGAAGTATGCAACTCCCACTTAGGTATGTCCACTGCATTGGGGACCGGCACATAATATAAGCCAGATTTCTGCCCGTGGACTTTTTTGCAAGCCTACACTCCGCGGATTGATTGATTAATTGATTTGGGTTTAACACCGTACTCAGGGGTATTTCACCCATATGACGACGTGCCAGCCCCATGAGTAAAGGAAACCACCGTTCACGTCACTGTTAACATGAAAGATGAGACAGAAAAAGGAAACAAATGGAGCAAAAAACGTCACCACAAAAAAAAATCTACTTCCTTATGCCCCTTAACTCCGAGAGCACCAGGGCATCAGGAAGCTCCCACCTAACCACCCGCTACAATCCGCGGACTGCCAGCTATTCCATAAATATATAGGCAATCAGTTATAACGTATGATGTGACGTAGCACACAAGAAAAACGATAGATAACAATAGCTGACAGTCCGCAAGCATTCCGCAGATTGTAGGCTTGCAAGATACAGGATAGACAAGGATTTGATGCCCAGCATTCCGCATTATAAAAAAGGCCACGGGCTGAAATCTGACGTCACTATTATTTGCCGGTCCCCAATGCCGAGGACATGACCTATATGAGAGATGCATACTTATAGTTAATATAATTCTGTTAACACTGACCACTACAACTACAACATTAAGAATACAACCATGCTTCGTTACTAAACACTGTCAAATGCTTTCGTTCAAACACGCAAAACATAAGTACAATAAGTCACGCCCACATTCGAATAAATTTAAGATGTTCAAGACTCATACAAAGTTTAGAATTGTTAAATTGTGAATGAATTTGAAATTTTCATATGCAGGAAAGCTAGAGGTTTTTATGTGGTTTTAAATTTAACTGCTTGTCAACAGCCATTAGCGCGTATTCGACCGATGCAATACTGCAATTTATTTTACTACAGCATATATATATAATTATTTGTATACAAGTATACATGTGCAAGTTTTAAATGCTCATAGAATAGAATAGAATAGAATGTTTTTATTTCAGACAAAGTATGTCCATATTCAGCGGTTTACAGGTTTAAAGAACTGTATTACATTTAGACAACACATGCTGCCATCTCAACACCAAGCGGGAAAAATTATTTCCCATAAAAATTATTAAAATTATTAAAATTATTAAAAATTTCCCATAAAAATTATTTCTTTGTTATTTTATAACAAAGGTAGGCCTGCGTTTTCAGCGCCCATTTCATTCCACATATAAAATTGTCTGAATGTTATGTGAATACAGTTGTCCTTTCGAGGCCAATGAGCTCTTTATTGTAAACCTGTAAACCACTGAATATGGACATAATTTGTCTGAAATAAAAAATTCTATTCTATTCTATTTTATTGTGCCTTTTCTGTGACGTCGGATCACGTACACGTTTCTCAACGTCACATATGCCAACAATGTTAGACTAACGGAACGTCAAAAAGATAGCGTAACAAAACAATATTACGTAACAATCCCTTGAAACCTTGAAATATACTATCCTTAAAATATTCGCGTCACACTGTACATTTGTGACGTCACAATCACTTCAAGCCAATTCTCATAATACAACTTTGCATTGAACTTTCTTTCTATAGATACGACTCTAAACATTCTTGGGAAATGGCTCGTAGATTTAGAAGGTTTCGAAAACATGTGGTAAATGTTGTGAGGAAAACGTTCCTCGCTTGTGTTACTTGCAGAAAAAATACCGGCAAGTGTAGAACCGAAACTATATCGCTTCAGAAACTACTGTCCAAGGGATTCTGCTGTTTCAAAGGTAATAGCGCTGATGAAAGAGAGAAATGCTGTAACTGCGAACAAAACCACACCGGAGAGTCGTCTGAGCGTGTTGACTGCTTGGACGCATCCCATATTACCTTGGGGTATAAACATTCTTTTGATCCATCGCCCGAGGTCCTTGAGCCTGGGCATTCTGTGGAACGTGGGCATTCCTGGTATACATGTAACAAGACCATAAACTGTGACCACTGCTTGGTGTCACGTCCTAGCATCACGGATTACAACCACTCCTTCAATGCATCCTCACAAATTACAGAGGTTGGACATTCTTTAGATACACGTAAGCTTGAGAAGAGAGACGTTGATCAGGTTTTGAGTTCAACTCTCGAGAATTCCATTTATAATACTGACAATACGCCCGTAGTAGTTTATACTGGTGATGATTTTTGCCTTGACGACTATCCAAACGAATGGACTACAAAGAGAACATTGTCCTATGGGACTTTTGGAAAGACAGAACTTGTTTCGTTTCCGGACAAACCACACAAGTTTGCCCTCAGGACCTGCGAGCTTAACACAAGTAAACACGGCTACTCTATGTTAGTTAAATGCCAGGGTGATTTCGTCAGGAAACTTCATGTTTGTTTCGTCTTGAATGAAAATCGTTATTTGCTTTTGGAGTATTGTCCGTTCGGTAATTTGTCCAGACTTACACGAAGGGGAAATGCCGCAGACGAAAGTACCGCTTTCTGGACAAGCGCTAACCTTTACGCTGGCGCTGACCGTTTACACTCTCTTGGCATTGCTCATCTTAACATCAACCCATCGAGTGTGTTGATTAACAGACAAGGTTTTCCAATATTGTCTGATTTTGGAAAGGCTCACTGGCTTACTGTAAATCCAGCTTACGCGTGTCCGGAAGTGCTAAATGATCAACTAGCTAATAAGATGACGGATTTTTGGTCAATAGCTTGCTGCTGTTATCAAATGTTAAAAAGAAGACCTCCTTTCTTAGGAATTCCCAAAACAGAAACTAAGATAAATGTCAATTTAGGTTTGAATGAAGACATATCGGGACTTTCACTTGCAGCTAGTGAGTTCTTTATCAGAGAATTGACTTCCCGTCCTGAACATCGCTTGGGGTCTCTCGGAGTTTCTGCTATAATGGCCCATGAATTATTTAAGGGGATAAACTGGAATGACATCATGAATAAAGAGCGCCATGAAGAATCCCCACTTCTAGGTTTGCTATCTTCTATCTATTCTAACCCACCTTATCCGGGTCCTGACTCAGATACCGATTCAGCAACGAAACAGAGCAGACAAGAAAGCAGACGACAAGCGAGCAGACGAGGAGCCAGGAGACGACACGAGATCATAAGAATGCGCCGAAAAAAGAGATGTCCCAGAAAAGTCTGTTATTTGTTTAGAGAATTAATTAATATTGATGCCGGATACATGGCAGATATTGATGAACCATTTGCCGACGGTTAGCCGGAATGTACAAACAAAACATTCCCGAACTTTCTTTTTAGTTCTCTGATATATATGTGCTTCAGTAACTCTAATATGAATTTTCATTTAATTGGGATATTTCTGATCAATAAAGTTTAATATAAATATACCGTGCATGTATTCTGTCGTGTTTCTCTCGTTTTAAAGAAATAAAATGTAATATAAAAACTGCTATCTTGTTCGTTGTGTCAACTCATAGTATGTTCAGGATATCTTTTTATTACGTTTTTAATCGAGATGCAGTATTGATCTTTAATTTAGCGCAAAGTGATTATAGAGTACAATAAATGTTGACCGAAAAAGATTGCCGAGATACGTCTACATAAATCTGCATGGATTATGCTAAAATAATAAGCTACTTCAATGATTGGGTACTTTAAAAAGTCCTTGTTTGGACACATTTATACCTAAGTGGTCTGTGACGTCTGTCCATACTTCTGGATAAGTTGTTTCATCTTTTATTATCAGTTAATGTCCGATGTACAAAGGGCATTATGGTTCCACTGTGTCACTCCCTCAATCTTGTCTATTTGGCTTGGTCTAGTTTAACCCATCTTCCCACGGCAAAGTTCAAAATGTATCTGGTCAGACTTCTACATGTTCTAGAACAAGTTTGCACTGCGGGACATATGTTGTGGCCTGCAGGAATACGAATCCTGTGGCTGCAGACTTTGATCCATGTAATATCAATATATGCCTCAAAGCCTTGACATTTGTGTTATAAACAGAGGCTATTATAACTGGCTTTTTAAGAAGACTATGGTATAGACCTAATTGACAAAAAATTCGTCTCCGTTATGACTCTTGTATTGCCATCAGGTATATAGGCTACTGACAAATTTGCAGAACAATTCTTACATTATTGACAGAGAAATAGTCCATTCAGTTAGTGTTACGTCAACAACAACAACAAAAGTCCCAACAAGACAGAAGGTAAAACCTAGACCCTGTTCACCACGGGGTAAAAAGAAGTGAGGTCTGATCAAGAGAGCCTAATTGGGACCAGCTTTCCTTGGGAAGATGAGTTTAACCCGTTATCGCGCGTCTGGATAGTCTACCAAACACTGGCTCAGTGGTAAAGTTATTAATCTAGGCAGATTGTGGTTCGTTTGGCTTAGCACCGAAAACAGTTTTTAGACCAGTTAAATGTACATTCCTTCGTTTTAAGATTATATTTCTGTCCACTAGGCCTACACGCTTCATATTCCACAGTTTTAATTTTAAAGGGCCAGAAGAACATTGCTGGTTAGTGGGGGTGGGGGTGTTTTAAAGCCTCTCGTTTTTATGGGCTTTCAACATTTATCGTAAGACGACAAATCGTCTCGATCGTTTACCTAGCATAAAGAAGTCCGGTGTGGCAAGGTCTTCGCTGTCAATCTTTTTAGCCACTCTCAGGGCACACTGCTTTCTACTTGTGTCCAATGAGAAGAAACCACTATAGGCGGTGGGTACAAGGTGATAGGTCAGAGCTTCTCTGTAGTCATTATCATACGCTGTACAGCTCAAAGGTAATAGGAAGCCTATTGACTGTAAAATTCAAATTTGTAAAAAAAATGAATTTGCAAAAATATCCCAATTTATAGAAAAACAAAAGCGACAAACGTGAGAATAATAGAGACAAATTTATAAAGACAAAAATACATAAAAACAATTAGGCACTCGATAATAGTAAACATATTCTGGTTTCTAAAATATGAATGCAGCAATTATTACTCCAACTCAACAGGACAGTTCGTAATCCGTACATTGAAGATTTCTGCTACTGAGTGTTAGAGTATTGTCAGCATTTACATGTTAGCAATAAGTAAAATGTGACGTAAAAGAGTGTCGAGGTGGGTAAAGTGTCAAGATTGACTGAGTGTTGAGGTGGGTGGAGTGTCGAGGTGGGTGAAGTGTCGAGGTGGGTGGAGTGTTGCAGTGGGTGGAGTGTTGCGGTGGGTGGAGTGCCAAGATGGACGGAGTGTCAAGATGAGCTGTGTGTCGAGGTGGAAAGAGTATCAAGATGGGTGTAGCATCCAGGTGGGTGGGGTGTCGTTGTGTGGAGTATCAAGGTGTGTGGAGTATCAAGGTGTGTGGAGTGTCAAGTGGGTTTCAAGGTTGGTGGATTGTCGAGGTGGGTGGAGTGTCGAGGTGGGTGGAGTGTTAAAGGGGTGAAGTATCAAGATGGGCTCAATATCGAGATGCTTGATATCAAGATGGGTGGAATGTCAAGATGGGTGGAATGTCAAGATGAGCGGAGTGTCCAGATGAGCGGAGTGTCCAGGTGAGCGGAGTGTCCAGGTGAGCGGAATGTCCAGGTGAGCGAAGTATCCAGGTGAGCGGAGTGTCCAGGTGAGCAGGGTGTCCAGGTGAGTGTCAAGATGGACAGTGTTGATGACTTGATGTGGGTGAAGTGGTGAGGTGAGTACAGTGTCAAGGTGGAAAAGTGTCAAGATGGGATGAGTGTCGAGGTGGGTGAAGGGTCGAGATGGGTGAAGTGTCGAGATGGGTGAAGTGTCGAGATGGGCGGAGTGTCTCGGTGGATGGAGTGTCGAGGTGGGCGGAGTACAAAGCTAAGCTGATTGCCAAGGTGTGTGGAGTGTCAAGATGGGTGGAGTATTGAGGTGGATGGAGTGCCAAGGTGGGTGGAGTATTAAGGTGGGTTGAGTGTCAAGGTGGGTTGAGTGTCAAGATAGATTGGGTGTCACGGTGGGTGGTGGGTGGAGTATCGAGATGAGTGGAATGTTGAGGTGGACAAAGTGTAAAGATGGGTGGAATGTCGAGGTGGATGAAGTGTCAAGATGAGCGGAGTATCGAAGTAGATGGAGCAGCAATATGGGTGTAGCGTTGAAATGGATAGAGTGTCAATGTGGGTGGAAAAAGGTGTGTAAAAAGGTGTGTATAGTGTCAAGGTGGTGTGTTGTCAAGATGGGTGTAGTGTCGAGGTGGGTGTAGTGCCTAGGCGGGTGAAGTGTTAAGATGGTTGGAGTGTTAAGATGGTTGGAGTGTCAAGATGGAAGGAATATCGAGATGGGTGATGTCAAGGTGGTGGAGTGTCAAGATAGGCGGAGTTTCTAGGGGTGGGGTGTCGAGCTAGGGGACTGTCAAGATGAGTGTAACATCGAGGAGGTTGGAGTGTCGTGTGGAGTTTCAAGGTCATGGAACGTCCAGATGGACAAAGTGCAACGTGGGTATCAAGGTGGGTGGAGTGTTGAGGTAGGTGTAGTCTCAAGGTGTGAGGAGTGTCAAGGTGGTGGAGTATCAGGATGGGCTCAATGGCAACATCCGTGATATCAAGGTGAGTGGAATGTCAAGGTAAACCACTGCTCCAGGTGAGTGGAGTGTTAAGAGGAGCCGAGTGTCGATGTGGATGAAGTGTGGAGGTGGGTGGAATGTCAAGATGGATGGAGTGTCAAGATGAGGAGTGTGCCGAGGTGGGTAGAGTATCAAGATGGGTGTAGCATAGCGAGGTGGGTGGAGTGTCGAGGTGGATAGTGTGTAGAGGTGGGTAAAGTGTCTGGGTGGATGGTGTGTCGAGTTGGGTGCCGTGTCAATATAGGTGGAATGGCCAGGTGGGTCGAGTGTTGTGGTGGGTGGAATGTCGAGGTGAGTGGAGTGCCAAGATGGGCAGAGTGTAAAGGTGATGGAGTGTCAATGTGGGCGGAGTGTCAAGGTGAACCGAGTGTCGATGTTGGTGGAGTGTCGAGGTGGGTGGAGTGCCCAGATGGATGGAGTATCGAGATGAGCAGTGTGTCGAAGCGGGTAGAGTGTCAAGGTGGTGGAGTGCAATGATGGCAGAATGTCAAGTGGGTGTCAAGGCGGGCGGAGTGTCGAGGTGAGTGGTGTGTCGAGGTGGGTGGTGTGTCGAGGAGGGTGGTGTGTCGAGGTAATGGAGTATCAAGATGGACTGAATGTTGAGGTGGGTGATATCAAGGTGGCTGGAATGTCAAGGTGAGCAGAGTGTCCAGGTGAGTAGTCAAGATGGGCGGAGTGTCAAGGTGGGCAGAAAGTTGAGGTGGGTGGAGTGATTAGATGGGTGGAGTGTCAAACGGGTGTCGAGGTGAGTGGAGTGTCAAGATGGATAGATTGTCAAGGTGGCTGGAGTGTTGAGGTGGGTGCAGTGTCACGTTGAGTGAAGTGTTGAGGTAGTTGGAGTGTCGAGATGGTTGCAGTGTCAAGGTGGGTGCAGTGTCAAGACGGATGGAGTATCAATGTGGTAGAGTATTGAGACGGGCGGAGTGTTGAGATGGGCGGAGTGTTGAGATGGGCCTAGTGTTGAGGAAAGTAGGGAATGAGGAGGGTGGGGTTTCGAGGTGGGTGGTGCCAAGACAGGTGGTGCAGAGGTGAGTGGAGTATCAATGCGGGCAAGGTTGGTGGAATGTCAAAATGGACGGAGTGTCAAGGTGGTGGAGTGTCGCAGGGATTGGAGTGTCATGATGGGTAAAGTGTCGAGGTGGTTTCGTCCACAACACTTAGTTGGTGTGAATCTACTCAAAATAATTTGGTTCCGTATACTATTCATCTCAATGAACCTGTAGGAGGGAGGCAGTGGTGAGATGTCAGTGTGAATTCATCCCATATACACATACATGTCTGTTTATGATCAGGCTGTCGCTACCATCGATTGATTTGATTGGACTTACCTCCTCTTCGTTAATGGATATAGAGATGACAGGTGTTGAGATTTGTGGTGGTTCATTCACGTTCTGTATTCTCACAGTCACTCTCATCGGCTCACTGAGCTTCTCACCATCAAATACAGTGACTGTTAGATCATACCGGTTAGTGGTCTCATGGTCAAATCCAGGATTAGCAACAGTGGAGATCTGACCACCTGAAACACACAGGTTAGGGTTTATTTTAAAGTATACATGGTTATGTTAAGCTTCACACACTTGTGTCCATATGAATAGAAGTTTATATATTCATCAAATTTAAAAGATTTATTTGGATTCGCCGTCTGGTTTTGTTTATACGTATATTTGTAGTAAGCATCAAGCTTCAAATAGACTTTTCCTGACAACGAGTCTACGACCATCTTGTTAGTCAACCGCAACAATCGGACTAACCGTTAGTTGGTTATTCTTTATTCTCAGGTATTGAGCTGTATTTTTGTTGCTGCGAAGCTAGCTAAAGACCAGTCTACGATACAACTTTTGTTGGGCAACAAGGTACAACTTTTGTTTTATCTTGTTTGAAGGCGTTTGCTAAACCGTGTAGGCCGCATCGTCCAACAAGTTCAAACATAGACAAACATGATGCATGATGTTGGGACATGCACTTTTTTTCCAACACCGACCAACTTTTGTTGTGTCCTACTTTCCAGACTTACCAATCAACAGACGAGTTACTAACACCTGACGTTGTTTTTGTCACATGAATCAAACATGGCAGGCCTGCAGGAGCGTTGGTGATTTTCAGTGAAGACGCTACGACAACGCATTCTGCGCATAATAAATGACAGAAAATATTGCTGCTGCAGCAGCAATTGACGAAGTGTTACGATCATAAATTTTCTGGAATGCAATTTGGAGCCTTTTGTCTATTTTACGATTTTTCCTCCTCTTCTATCATACAACCGCTTCAAACAAAAGTTTGGCAATGTTTTATCGTGTCGTATCGTGTGGGCAGGGACACCCAACAAGCTACAACTTGGGTAAATAAAAGTTGTCTCTTGTTGTACAACACACTCGTTGTTCTGTTAGTTGACTCAGCATGGACTGGACAACCATTGAACCTGTGTGTGACATTCACAGGATTTTGGTCAGATTGACAACAGATGGATCAAGCTTCGTGTGGAAGGAGCCTTCCTTTTGACGTCACTGACGACAATAACCACACGACAAAAATCACGAAAGGACGCTAACATGGTTCAATGAGAAAAGTGTGTAAATTTACAAATACAAAAACTACAATAACCCGGCATCGCGATGTCCTTCCGATCACGAGCGGATGAGGAAACATGAAGCTCACAACTATAGACTCACTAATAGGGTCCATTTTGAACTTCTTTTTACCGGCCAGTGGTGACACAGTCATGTTATATGTGAGAGAGCTACCAGCATCCTCATCAGAGCCTATTGCCTTGTTAAACAGAAAAGCAATGATAATATCATTAGAAAGCAACGGTAGATTTATCAAAACATAATGACGCTATTACATACAGGCCTATTATGCCCCATTTAGTTAAATATAATACAATATAAAAACATAACAACGAGATGTAGGTGACTAACAAAATTCCCGCATATTAAAGCAAATGTGTTTCAAAATAAATAAAAATTGCTTGCATTTGATAATAACTAATTCGTAAACGAAACATAATAATAATATACAGGTACGAATTCAAGTGTATATTTAATATTTCTATCATGAATAACGTCTTTAAATCTAGGTTTATTAGTTCGACATACCTTGTATATATTAGCCGCGGTCGTTAAATCTTCCTTCAGTTTTATATCTGTCGAGGGTTTCTTTAACGTTGGTTGTTCATTCATATCTTTGATAATGACGTGGATCTTCTTTGGTAAACTGGTTTTCTTCCCATTACTCACAGTCATTATTATATCATAGGAGGAAGTCTTCTCATAATCAAAGCCTGGGTTATTGTTATACCAAACCTGACCAACTGTAATCACATATACGCTATATTTGTTTGTTTTTGTAATAAAACTAATAAAGATTGCAAAGTTGGCATACGACAAAACAATGAGTTGTAGTACTGACTTAATTTGCTTTTATTGCAGGCTGATGACTGTCAACCTGAATCTACTGAATATGGATGTAAACTTGTGATTGATACTCGTAGGTATCGCCTTATCAGTATGGTTGAGCAAAAGAATGGTGATGATAGACATCCTGAAGCTGATAGTCTCTCCAATGGCTCCAACACAGAATCAAAGCTGACCCCGAAGTCTACAGCTAATGGAGTGCAGGATGACCATACGGCAACTGAAGATGATGGCTTAAATAATGACATAGACGAGACTCAGTTCCATGATGTAATATTGGAAGAGGGTCAACCAGGCCATAATATTGGAGAACCACGTAACGAAGCATGTAAAGTTAATAAAGAAACATCTACAGACACTCGGTCAGAAAAACGCTGCCTGTCCTGTAGACGCAGTTGTCAATCTTGCTGGATGCCTATCCGAACAAAGTATAACACTCTACCCAATAAACCATCCAAGTGGCAGCGATTTAAGTTTGCCCTTTTTTGCCCTCCGCATGGAAATGCAGCTGAGCTGTTTGCCGCTGTGGTGTCATTTCTAGTTTTCTGGGGAGTTCTGATTGCCATTACAGAAGAGGAAGCTATACCTGGTGGAAATATCTTTGCCTTGGTAGTTTTGTTTGTGTGTTGTGTCATTGGAGGTCAATTGGTCACATTTATAAAGCTACCACCATTACTAGGTAAGAATTGCAGATTTACGATTAAATTGTAACATATTAAGTCTTAGCAGTAAGTGAAGCACGGTTTTTATCCTGTAAAATTTTAGCCTCTAAAAGGACCCATGATTCCCAATAGGGGGGGGCAAGGGAGATGTTTGGACCCTGAAGCTGGTTTCATGACGTGAAATGCACTTAAATGTGATGAATTAATGACGTCATGCATTGAGGAAAAATGTCTGTGATATAAAATTGCGCCACTTTTGAATGCTAGTTGCGTCGTAAAACAGGCTTCGGGGTCCAACTTACCTCCCGTGCCAATGCTTACGAGTATCCCATTGGATGCTATTTCCCCAAAACTGTATGGACTGTGTACTAAGCTTATTTGACGAATTAAGCTTATCTTTACATGTGACATAATTTACCGAAATCATACTTTTATTATTCCCAAAATAAGCTGTACAGGGTAATTAATTTCTTGCACATATCCACACTACATGTAGCATCAATACATTGGTAAATCAGGTTGTTTTTTTCAAACAAGCTATTTTCCTCCACTCCAGGTATGCTCATTGGAGGTTTTATGTTGCGGAATGTACCTAAGATCAACGTTGGACAGGATATAGATAACAACTGGTCAAGAGTTCTCAGGTGAGAGGGAAACCGAATCAGTCAAATAATATTGGACTTTGCCAGCCTCACCATGGTGATTTAATATGATGTCATTCCTGGTTCTGTTTTAAATAAAGATTAAATGATCATAGATTCATAGATCTACATGTACTTTTGGATGGTATACTAGGCCTTGAAAACGTAATGAATAGTTTCTCAGGCACCGCCTCAAAACCCCCCGCCTCATCTTTTTTTATGAGGATTAAAAATAAAACAAGCGTGTTTCTAAAGTACCTCGGCCTCCTGTGGTGTAAAATTCAGCCTTCAGTAAAATTTATTTATGGGTATATTACGTTTAATTCGTGATATTTACGCGAGTTCTTTGAACTTTTTTCTATAAAATAACTACATGTACATTGCCTATTAAATCAGTTTGATAAACAGACAGATTTGTGTCTCATTTGATGGCTCTGTTCTCGCACGTTTTTTACATCAGTTTTATTGGCTTAGGGAGATAATGTAGTTAATTTTGAAAGTACGGGAGGTGACTCTGTGCCTACTTGCGTCGTGAAGTTCTGCGCGGATCAAGGCTTTAAGGAATCTTGGCAAAGTTATGCATGACGAAAGCGACCGTTACAATGTTTTATTGCTTATTTGACATAACAATAACATTGCTCGAGTCTCTTAATATATTCTACAGAGGACAGGCGAGTTAAAAAACGTGGTCAATTTTATTTACCTGATGCTTCAAAGCAATAGTTATTATGACGGCATCAAAGGGTCGTCAGATTTTTGAAGAGAATCAGCTGCAAGTTGTTTAAATAAAAATATGTTAAAATAGAATTTTAAAAAAGCCTCCTCTGAAATTTTAGAGAAAAAAAAATAAAACCCCTCCCGCCCACACCATTTTTTCAGAAGGGATTGCCTGAGAAACTAGTTTTAATTTTTGTTTAGCCTCAGAGATGGAACCATATTCCTTTTAGTTTTCATATTAAAATGATCAGGATGTTTTTGTGTAACATCTCATCCTTATTTGTATGTCATGTTGTTTGAAATTTTTTTAAAACTTCTCGTTAAATTATGGTTTATCTTATATACATGTATGCAAGAGACTTATACTCGTCTCTTTTTTTAATCCACAGGAGTATAGCCCTGACAGTGATTCTACTACGAGCTGGACTAGGTTTAGATCCAAAAGCTCTGAAGAAGTTGTCCTGTGTTGTTATAAGGCTGGCCTTTTTACCTTGTTTGGCTGAGTGTGTCACTGCAGCTATAGCTTCACATCTACTCCTTGGATTTCCATGGGAATGGGGATTTATGTTAGGGTAAGACAAAAGTAGCATAGACCAATTCCCCCAAAACTATCTCTGACTTGATATGTTATGTATGTCATAATATAATAGTTTTTTACACATCTATCTCACCATTTTCTACTAAATGCCTTCAATCTCTGATTGATGTGCTTAATTAACACCTTGTTCTAACAGATTTTAACAGCATATCTATATATTTACTGCTCTGAGTTATCTCCCCCTTGGCTTCCACCAGAGTGACTTCCCCTTACAGGAAGTGACACAGGTCTACTTCCTGAATGTCATTCTATTTCTTGTTACCAAGAGGGGTGGATGTGCAAAAGTTTGCCTTGTCATCAAGAAAACCCGTTTTGAGAGGCAGCCATCAGTGATTCTCTCTAGGCTGGTAGAGTCTACATTTCATTTTGTTGCAATGTATATTCCAGAAATAAATATATTGGTAGAATGTGTTGAATCTCCACTCGTAATGGCCGAGTTGACTCTTTATTATATAATGAGAGGAGTCATTCTGGGAATTTCGTGGTGTCCCTATGGCTTTAACTCGACCTAAATTATATCCTGTACAATTTGAAGCAAATTTTATAATTGGGGTTAATAAGTGGGGCAGCTGCATATATTTTCATTTTATATCTGACGGGCCCCTGCGCGAAGATTGCAATAAACAAGATTTAGTTCTTTGGGTTACTGTAAACCCGCTAGACTTTAGGCATGGGGGTCGCTTGCTCAGGCTCACGCATTGAGCAATGACGGGCCAGGGGTAACAAGTTTGATTGTTAACGCTTGTAATAAGACTACATTATAGCGCATTATATTTCCTTAGTTAATAGTTGGCTCAGTTGCTCTCTATTTCACCTCATGGGGCGTTGGGGAGAATTGAGTTAACTCGGCTTTGGAACTGGGGCGAGTATCAATTGCCAGTGTGCCGTGACTTATATGCATACCTAATAATAGCTTTATTTAGACTGGGCGTCTCGTTCAGACTGAAGCCTGCCT
>JAVFBY010363302.1:0-16550 GCA_034781015.1 Tonicella lineata
TATATTCTCCAGATTTTTCTGTCATCTCATGAAGCTTGATAAAGGTGGCTAGTATGTGCACTGAAACGTTGCTCTATATAATAAAGATAGAAGTTGAAATCCATAGAACTGTGTTATACAGGGTGATATCAGCCAAAGGCATCACGTTCGAATCCGGATGGACACTTTTTTCTTTCTCTATACATTTGTAAAATGTATACAGTGGTCTATACAATATTTGGATAAAAGCTACAGTTAGATTGCGACCCCACTAAGTGGTGTCCTCGGCGTTTAATGTGGTTGTATTTCCTGTGTTTCTTTGGTTGGTGCATTAGAGAGTCATAGCGTGAACTGTTACATGTGGTAAATATGGTATCCCAGGGGTAACATTTATCCTTACAAAATGAGCAATTGAGTTGACACGGTTACTACACCTGTAGATTGCCCCGGGGCGGTATATTTATTACACTGGAACCACCCACTAAACATACATGTCAACAATTTACACCTTATATTATAGTTTCTAGAAAAAACACAGATTTTTCTCTTCGAAATGGAAAAAAAATAATAGACAGTCACAATGTATAGATGCTATATGTATAGTGAATTCTATAACAAACGTAGTCTATCTTTATATGCAAGGAAAGAAAATTTGACATGCCTCCACAGGGAATCGAACCAGAGACTTTTGGTTAATAGGATCAACTTCTGTATAGACATGCAACTTATTGTAACAACCGTGTCAACTCAATTGCTCAATTTGTAAGAAGAAAACGAGACACATGAGATATAACTCTGCCGCTAATATCTCGAAGCAGTTTCATAGTTTTGAATTTGAAAGATCTGTTTTAAAATGTTTATATTGTGTTGATTACTTATTGCGTGATATATAAATTAATATATTTCTGGGATTTTAAATTAAGTCGAAGTACTATTGTCAATATGTATAGGCTACAGTAGGCCCTATATATACGCATCGTATATATAAACTCTACAAAATGTAGATCTCAAATAGAAATTTGTAAACACAGAAATAATAACTATAAACAGAAATATTATTACAGAAACGTATATTTATTTATTTATGTATGTCTTCAATAAATAAATACATATAAGTTGGGATATAGGCTATTATTTTAGACAAAAATAATTAAATAATGGTACAATATAGGCCTAACAAAAGCCTGTGTAATGCATTCATCAAACAATCTCTCACAGTTACATTCTGGGAAACAAATTTTGGTTAAATCATCGTCTGATTTTATGTTTTTGATCTTTATAAATCGTATTTTATTTCTTTATATGTAACATGAATATATTACACGTTTCTGATGAAATATAATTTATAAGAGCATGCGTCATTTTATTATTATTTTAATGAAAAACTGATTCACATTGCGTGCTATATCTCTTATAATGTATCCGCATGTATTTTAATTAATCATTCATATTTCCTTACTAGTTGCGTACATAGATCCCAAAAGAATTACGACCCTAATGCAATTTTATATATGACAAATTTGGAATTGCTGTACGCGTCTTTGACCAAGTCTTATAAGTAGCCGAAATACTGTCAACGGTCACACTTTTATGGACGCGAAACTATGACATTAGACAATCTTGTGACTAACATTTAAGTAAAATACCATTTTCAGACATCAGTTGAAGGTTTTGTTCCTTTTTGAGAGTCTAGAAGGGCATTTGGTGGTCATATGTACGCTCTGTCTAATAAAGCCACCTGTGCACACCTGATTTGAAGATGAGACGATCTATTTATACACACAGCGGAGAGATCGCAGACAGGGTGGGCGGAGTCAACACAAAAAAAGAGTTCAAACATTCAACCAATCAGAGCTCGTCCTTATCTGTCAGAAAGAACCAATGGCCCAGTTTGTTTTCAGCTGTTCTTTGCAACATCCACAATTATAGTATTGTAACAAATCTCAAGTCGCGTTCAAGATGGATACGTTTGAAAGTGATTTCAAGTGAGGGACAGACACGTTTAGAATAGTGAGGAGAGATTTTCTCGCTGTTTCTTGATTTGGCTTTTTTTCCTTTGGATTTTACGAGAAGAGTTTTTAAACTGAGTGGGCTGTACAATTCAACTTATGGATTATATACGCTTAGAAGTGGACTTGCTTTCCTTCATGCCGGCAGTACCCTAGTTGAAGTATGAAAGAAGAAAATGGGAGCTAGCAGATATACGAAGATATTCATCGGTCTCATCTACCTCTCTCATTGCATGTACGGAAATTTCTTGTGAGTAAAAGTAATTGAAACTCGGTGCGTTAAGGTAACCGTTTGATAAAATATGTATACAACAAAGGTGGGCGCAAACATCCACAAGGGAAAGGGGACGATCGAGTGAGTATTGGGAAGGGGGCTATGCGAACAGTACATAAAAGACAGAAAGAGCAGGAAAATACAAATATAGACAACAAAGTTTGTTTCTTACCGTGCCCAATTATCACAGATTCGCCGTGTAAATTAGCCCTTAGTAATCTGGTAGTTAATCCGCCAATAATTTAATCTGCAGTCTGATTCCATTTTAAAAGTTGACAACCATAAACTGACGTCGATAATCCCTTATCTTGATGCTCAGTGAATGTAATCATTAGGCTAGATAGTTTTGTGAATTTTACCCATAGTTGGTAATCCCGTGTAAAGCTACGTAGTGATTTTAATCATTCTGGATAATCCTGTAACAGCCTTCATATCTGATTTAATCCGGCTGGATAATCCTAAATCATGGAGCTTTTATATGGGGTGTATTAATCCCTGGTGGATTATCCCTTGTCCAATGTATATGTTAAAACCGACATGACGATGGTAATAGCGGCCAGTCACCATCTTGCAGTCCATCTTTAGCTTAATTAAGCCAGGAGTTTCGCCATGTGAAAAGAAAGCCACCCAGAGTTTCAGCCACGGTAATGAATTCATCTCTGGCGAGCGTCGAGCAGAGAAGATGTGTTCATAAACAATCTAGTTATGTTTTCCTTTTACTCGACTATCTTTTACTACATGTTTGTCACGTTGCAGTATATTTGTGTCTATTTCAGCTCATTGACTACATGACTATAACAACACAATCGCAGTCTGTTTCTCGCATAGTTTTGTCTTATTCTAGTCTTGTTCCGAGCTGTTGAACAGTGTAAAAACTTCTCCACAAATCTGCCGCACGATATATCGTTATACACTGGCGACTCGCTATAACTGTCAATAAAATCTAACAACTCTCCCACCAAACTATACGTGCACATTCAATTGGGTCCTTCAAAAAGGTTCGACTTTTTTAGCTGTAAAAAACCGAATTGTTTTGAATCTTTACTGAATCAAGACCTCTTTGAGATGACATCTTCAAATTTAATTCACTGTTCGACTTTTTTAACTGTAAAAAAACCCGAATTATTTTAATTCTTTTCTGACTTAAGACTGAGATGAGATGACATCTTCAAACATCTCTGATTTAAATTATTGTCTTTATTATTCTGACAATATAATACATGGTGGATTTTCCAGTTTTTAATCGGTCATATTCTGTGTGTATTATCTTATCTTCTGTCTTGACTTAAACAAATCCATTTTATTAATGGAATGTTTTTTAACCAGCTCAATAATTCATCTGTTTAATTTTCCCTTCCACATTTTTCGGTTCTTAAATGAACGCCATTTTGTTTTTTCCACTCCACTCTAAATTAAATTGTCTATAACAAAATCGTTAAATGTTATAAGCAGTGTCTATTACATCTTAACTTCTCTGCCATAAATCAATTTATTTTGTTAATCTCATTTTCTCTCATCGTTAAGAAAGTAATATGAAAACACAGTTCAAAAGAAAAATTATATAGTTACAGTTTTATTTTCTCGGCACAGATTAGGAAAAGTTTAAAACGTCGTGCACCTCTTTGCTTTCAATTCTATGTTAAATACGAAATGCTACTTTGTTAAAACGTAGTTATTTCAATGTGTAGTTTAAACATAGTCAGTCTTTATACTAAGTATTTGATAGCTTATCTTCCAAGTGATTAAAGTCGATCGTTTCTTTATATTGACATTTTATCTGCTAAGAAGATAGCTTTAACGCTTTACATTTAATTGATTTACTTCTTTGTGTAATCTTCTCTAACAGAACTAATATTGAGGTAACGATTAGGTCTTGGGGATAACTCGGTAAGCCGGGGTCTATAACGTTAACGTCGAGTCGTGTATATGTCCTATCACTCCCCAGGGCGTAAGGGTGATTGAGCCCTGTCGATCCTGCCTGAGTGATCGCTCTCACACGCCTGATTGAATGCTCGCTAGAAAACCAGTGAAAATTGGCACTATAACACGTGTGACTTCTCAATTCACTAACAGACACATTCACATACCCCAAACCAGAAAAATGACAAAGGGTAAAAACAAAAATGTATTGTGACGCAAATTGATTCTTTTTTATTTAACCTAATTTTCTTAATTGAATTGTCTTCCCTTGTGACATACATAGTTCCCATTTTTGTATACTTGTCTAGGCTATATATAATGTACTATGTTTAATATATAAATATACATGAAGCAATTATAATAGTGTATAGGACAAACGTGTTTATACGATGTATGAGTTCGCAAGGCAATTATGAAACCAAACCGTCTTACTCTATATATATAATTAATAACAAAACTGGCAATCTAGCAACAACAACAAAAAAAATTATTAAAAATTGGTTACTGCTCTTGCTCCATGGCAACTACTAGCAGTTTTCTATGCTTACAGTATTTCTGTAACCACTCCTCTTGGTCCATCAGTGGCTACAACTATGCTTTCTTCAACTGCTAGCTTTGGTGCGTGGCTACTGGCTATTGATATGCATTCTTCAAGTATAGGTCTCTCTGTCCATGACTACTGCTAAGCTTTCTTCAACTAGTCCGCTTGGTCCATAAGCACTATGCTTTCTTCAACTTGTCCGTTTGGTCCAAAACTTCTACGCTTTCTTCAACTAGTCCGCTTGGTCCATAAGTACTATGCTTCAACTACTATGTCTGGTCCATGACTACAATTATGCTTTCTTCGTCTACTGTTCTTGCCTACTTGGTCCATAACTACTAGGCTACTATATTTGCTTTAGTCAATAACTGCACTCGGTTCATCTATACACTATAGTCTCTTATCAACTGCTAGACTATATTGTCTCTTCACTGTGTAATTAATTATACAAAACTGTAATGATTTGAAGCTTCCATTGCAAATGTTTACTTTTAATCTGCGGGTTCAATTATACTAACTTCTGCATGTTTTACCTAAATTTATATGTTTTTCACATCAACATTTATTACATGATACATTCCATTGAATTGTCTTCAAATTGAAACTTCTACGGTCATCGGCGAAATCCGAATATACTGACCTTCCAACGGTGTCGTGTTCTCATCCTTAGGCTGGGTGGGATTCACACGCTTGCATAGAATGTGGTCCAAATATGCTGAAAAGTATACTCAGGTTTCTGGTGTAATTAGATCTTTGAGTAAATTTCATTCTTGCGGTATACCCAAATGTACTGAGACTTATATAATTGTTGGTATACTTAGGTACAGATGTACTCTAAAGTCGCACTACTAAAGTTCCTAGAACTTATCCAGCAGTTTGCAATCTTAGGCTTCGAGTATCTTCAGGTATCGGTATCTCGAACTAAATGTATATTCAGAGGTTAGTATACTCAGCTTTACGATACATTCAGAGGTTTCTGTATTGCTAGGTTTCTGGTATATTCTGTTGTCGATGGGCCTAGTACTGAAGTTCCACGTGCATGGACAAAGAAGCCTGGTAGAGTACAACCAGGAATTTTCACTCATCTTGGGCCAAAGATGACATCTGGTCCTTATACACAGGAACTCACTGCATTGTCACTCATCTTCAATTGTGTTTATTTGCAGGGCTCTATCTTCAGTCGTTGCCCTTGGTGCTAATATAATATGTAACAAAATTCCCGGACTTGCACCAAAACAGCGGACAATTTGCCAGAGTCGGCCGGATGCTATAGTGGCCATTGGAGAAGGTGCAAAACTGGGAATAACCGAATGTCAATACCAGTTCCTGAATCGTCGCTGGAACTGTACAAACATTGGCTCTGGCGACTCCATGTTTGGTCACGTGCACCTCGTTGGTAAGGAACTCTTCTGTGTTTTTCTTGTTTTTTAAAGTAGCATACATGTTTGTGATTAGTCCTAACCTGCAGTAGTTACCTCGCTAAATTGGAATGGTATTTCCACGCAGATCTTGTCGTATTGTATTACTAATTTATGATATGATTCGAGTTATTCACTATAAATAATAACGTAGTATCATACAGTTTCAGAGACAGTATACAGGGCGAGAACAAAGCCTCAGAGGGCTTGATTTATCACATATATACGAGAAAAAATGGGCAGTTTTAATGAATAAATATGTTTGTGTAGCATGATCGGCCTGTATACAAAGACATTTTTTTTTTTCATTTTTCATTTCATTTTTATTATAAACTTATGTGGTGTGAGAAAAAGTGGCGGGAATAAAGTTCAAACAAAATTAAAAGACTATCACTGTCTTACTGTTTCTATTTTATTCCACCTATATAACCGTCCTAAATTATACAATACAAATCCTCAATCTGATGTGATTATATTATATTGAGACATGTCAATATTCCACAATTTATTTGTCATTTGTTGACTGCTTGTTTCTGCTTTTGTTAAATAATATATACATCAGCGTTGGTTTTTTCCTAAATGATTTGTCTCTCATTCATCATTGAGCCATCATTGGGCCATCATCGTCAACTGTCACCTACTACTATGTAAGGTGTTAAACAAACGAGCAAAAGGGAATAAGAACTCTCGGTGTAGATAAGTCAACTAGGATTTACAGCTTGTAATTAATAAATAAAGATCTGCCAGTGTAAGGATGCTGCCTTGAGTCAATTATATAATATTATCAGTTGATATATCACTCATTCAGGAGCTAAATTTAGTTGGAAATATACGCTCAATTAGTACCATGTATTTATTGCACCTTCAGTCACAAAACCGATTGATTTCTTAACATAAATTCTCCTTAATGAAACAAGTTGATCGCTTTAGGCACGTTATTCACAAATGTAATATGTCTAGCAAAAAACCCGGATCAATGAGATAATAAACAATTAAAATTATATTCTATCTATATACTAGTGTGTGAAATGAAATTAACACGAAAGATCAACGAAATGTAATTTTCACAAGTCAATTTCTTAAAATAGACACGGGAACTATTTTAAGATAATATATATATAATAAAGATATGCTAAGATTGACTGCTAGATATTTAGGTCATTTTAAGAACGTTTACATATGCATATGACAATCTATTGAATTCTGGACCAGTTATCAACAGCTATGCCTAATCAATTTGTCAAAATCTCGTAGACCACAGGTGTAGATTTTGCACGTGGGACTTGACTCAAATGAAACTTAGAAATTTATAAAAATGTATACTTTGGAATTATTTTGCCAGTAAATGAAGAAAGTATATATGAGACATAAGGATATGTGCTTAGTTTACACGTGAAGACATGTTGACAGTCTTTACGAGGTGGAAACTTGGGGACATGCTATATCGTCGGTCCCTGTATCTCAGTAGGTAGTGTATTGGTCCTGCTAGCCAAAGGTTACAGATTCGTGCCCCGGTGGAGGCGTGCACAATTTTCTTTCTCTTAAGATATGCGATGGTGTAAATGAAATAATGACAGTCATGTTCCTATTTATATTTAATAATTTCGGATATAATTCAAACGAAACGTGACAGTGAACATGGAAACCAAAAGCTTCGCCATTGGTGAACGATTTTCTGTTCGTCGAATTTCAATAAAACCATACAGCTGCCAATTAAATAAAGACTTAATACCATTACTCGAGAATTTATCCTCATAAATTTGAAACCATAACCGTTAATCATTTAGGACAAAATTCCCTGTTTACTGATAACTGTTTTTGTTGTTGTTGTAACATAACCTCCATTGATTCAACATGGCGACAAGCTAAGCCTTGGTGGGGCTGCCGCTATTCCACTATCACTCTCTGTCCAATATGTATCAGAAAGTATGAAATAACAATAGGAGAGTGATTTCTGTTACTATACACGAAAGTATCCTAGGACACAGAGTATGTCCACTCCTTAATAATCGGACCATTAACTTATAATTAGTTAATGTTTGCTCACCGTGGTTTGTTCTAATTCCATACCACTTTATATGAGTAAGGTGATGAAGCATTGTTATCAAATGACTTGCTGTAAGTTGATGATGTAGCTGAATTTTTTTTTTCTCTTGTATGAACATCCCTTATTTAAATACCATTTTTAACATAATAATGCAATATTTCTTAATTTACAAAGTCAAAATTGAATATGAGTCAATTTGCTTATTGTGGTTGCTATCTGCTTAATGTGGTTTCTATCCAGATGAAGGGTTTTGCTTGTACACGAATTTAATTTTTCTTTAATTGTGTAAAAGTAAACCACTTACATTTTAAGAGTAATTTTCACGCCATGCCTCACTGCTAGCTTTCTTAACACTAAACAGTAAATTACAATTACAGTTTGAACTACAAACCCTCTTAGTTATAATTAAATCAACCTAGCAATATATTTGTATTCGTTAGGTAAATAAGTTGATTTTCCGCTAATTACCGTGTCAAACACAAGCATAACTTCCTTCCATAAAATATGTACATTATTCATCTGTAACTGACACGTAATGAATAGACATGTGTTGTATTTTTTGTGTGCATCTACGCGAATGGGAATTATTAATTAATATACTAGTATTAATTAAGCAACAGCATAGAAAGAAAAAGTTGTATGTCAGTGTTGGGATTTGAAATTGGACAGTTAAGAGGGCAAACACTGTACTGACTGAGTGCAATACACCGTCATAAATTGACTACCTTATTAATACGGTGTAACAATACATCGAATTATCTGACTATATAACATTCATTCCTTAATTGTTAGTTAACATGTTAATTAGTTAACAATCCATAGTTATTTGGTCTAATTGTTTATCACTATCGTGCCGCTAAAATCGTAATACTTTATCAAATATCAATAAAACGGTTAAACAATTCGCTAGTTTTTACAGTGAGTAGATTTTCATAAAACCATTAAACACTTAACGAAGTAAATCAAATATCTGTATGGTCCAGACATACTACAATATTATCTCAACAAAAAAAAAACGCAACTTGTGAAAAAATATAATTTACTTCAAATTTTCAACATCATTTGAAATACAGAAATCAGCATTACAAAACACTGAAATTTTGCACACTAGTTGTTCAGACTTTAAAGTTAATTAAAATATCAAAATTATCACATTTAAGTCCGTAGCGTCCAGATAACGCCACTTCGAGGTCAATAACTGTTTTGCCCACCATTAATAAGCTTGTAACACGGCATAGACTCGATCAATCGACGAATACGGTCTTTTGGATTTCTCCCCCATTCTTACTCAAGAGCATGTTGTAGTTCTTGCAGAGTTTGCGACATTGGATGACGAATGCGCACGCGTCCATACAAATCATCCCACAAATGTTCTTTTGGGCTCAAATCGAAAGGTCACGTGTGATCAAAAGCCACGGGCTATCAGGAGTTTAAATCTAATTATCGGACATTTAAATTTTAACATGTTTTATGTCTCAATCACGGACATTTTTTAGAAAATTCATTTTCTGAAGAAAAATTATTGAATTTTGCGTTTCTCTTTTGGGAGAGTATATAAACAATATGTAAGCAATTTGCATATTTTAATAGAGCAATGATGTCAATAATTAATTTTCTCAAATTAATTGCAATCACCTCCTCGCTAATAATGAGAACCGTACAAATTAATACATGTAACCTAATACTTCATAGCAGTATACATAAAGATACTTAAGTCAAGAAAAACGCTCATAGTAAAGAAAAATAACACCTTTTCAAACTTTATGTAAAGATAAAATTTCTGATTATTAATTAACCATTCAAATTAAAAACTAATTTATTTCAGATTTAAAACTTTTCATTGGAAAATTAAATGCAAAAATTGAAATGCTAAAGTATTTCTAGCTTTATGAATTCGGCCCCAGGCATATATTTTAATAATAACAGATATATTCCATTTTGTACTCTAATTCTAACACTTTGAGAGAGCTTTAATATCATTCTCTAAATTTACCCGTTGATTAATACATTTACTCACAATCAGTTTGACAATCATTCTCAGATTACCATAAATTCAATAGTCCAGTTCGCATTTGAGAACATCTATCATTACTGACCAGTTAATTTTACCTATAATTTCTAACATCATCTATATATCTGGTAGTTAATATATCCACCGAGATCTCGGTTAACCACATACAGAAAAAGTACTTCTCGTCGGTCGACATATTTGTTAGCCACATTCACATGTCTACTTATTGCTTACTAAAAGACAAATTTGCATATACCAGTGTCATGAATGTATTCTGGCTGGATAAGTCGTGTTAATGGACCTTTATAAGCCCCCTTTAAAAAGCTTTTAGTATACAGACCTACATCTATGTTGTACTTTTAAATAATATATTTAACGTATACGCTATCCCCTACAAGTTGGAAGGCTTTTATGACAAACTTTTCAAAGATAAACCCAATTGCCACAAGAATTAAGATCGATTTAAAATACGATACTGTTTCATTCTAAATGTTTAGAAAACACTTTGAAAAAATAAACAGTATTATTTCTGTCGATTTAAGACAATTTTGTTTGTTTGTTAAAATGTGAGGCATATATTCTGTTTTTGTAAATAATTTATAATATAAAATTCACATTTTATACTCCAAGTGTGTAATAGCTTTCCATACTTTCAGAACTAAAACCAGCCAATAAAATGTATACATATACGGTAGTGTTGGACCTGTAAGCCAAAGGTCTCGGGTTCGATCCCCGGTGGAGGCATGTCACATTTCCTTTCTCTGCATTTATAAAAATATATATCTTTGTTTTACATTGGTTCAGTGTGAATTTTTAAAATATTGATTAATTTGTAGGTCGATTGGTTGGTATGTTACGTCATATTCCCGCTATTGCGTGAACATTAACAACTTCTATATTTTAAATACATATAAAAGAAAAACATCTGTATTGGCTTCTTTCTAGTAACATTTTCTGGGGTTTCGTTTGACAGCTGTCTTTAAATCCTAATAACTTTATCAACACAGTGGCTACACCTACATGTAGGACATATATCCATGGTCTATGCTTATCTACATGTGTTTGTTTGTCGACACGAACGGTAAAGTTTGTATTAAACAGACAAAACTTTGCAACTTTCTTGAAATACCTCTGTGGTTGAGTCGGGTATAAATATCGTCAGTTTTCATTCAGTTGGGGAGAGTGTAGCGTTTTAGTCACGCCAACTTTACCCTGCGGCGAGCTGTTCTTTCAAAAGGTGACTGACAAACTCAATAAGCCAAATTAACATTACCTTTATATTTTATACTGACATATATACTAGTAAACATATCTACCTGTGTATACCGTACACCACACGACTTGCCTGGTGTAAAATAAACAAGTTAGCGCTGAAGGACTTAGTTTGTGAGTTCTCTATTTTTTAAAACAGTAGTACAATATGATTTCATAATAAGAAAGAAAAACGTTTCTGTATAGTTTCTCGCATAAAATCTGTGCCAACACACCACGACAAAAGTTATCGCACGATAAAATTTCAGGTGTGTTTGTCGTTCACCATTTTGAGAAATCCTCATCTTCACACGTTTAAATCCACAAAGTAATCGGCAAACGTGTTAATGGCATCAGGACAATCTGCTGCTACATATCTAATACAAATACTCACATAGAAACATGTAATATATTTCTGACACATACACATATATTTAATTTAAATTTTCACATATGCACATTTAATACAGCTGTTTATATATGCACATTCATTTTATATATATTTGTATAAATGCGTAAAAAGAAGATTTGACACTCATCCACTTGCTATACACATAATATTTAATGAATATATACTTTCATATACACATATCTAAATACATTAGGACTTACGTTTAATACAGATCTGCTTACATATACACTTACAGTTATTACAGCTATAGATCAGTCGGTAGCTTTATGACCCTGCTAGCCAGAGGTTCCGGGTTCGATCCCCAGTGGAGGCATATACAATTTTTTATCTTAATTTATAAAATATATGTAATACAGATATAAATGCGCACGTATATTTAATAGATATTCTTATGTATACACATATAGACATAGTTTCAAAATAGTTATATTAAATATATTTTATCAATGTATAGCGAGAGACAATTTTGCCTGCTTATGCCGGGGTCGAACAGAACATATTTGGCAGAAGCAGCATATACACATATATTTAGGACATATATGCTTAGTTACACATGTATTTAGAACAGATATACTTACAAAAATATTATATAGATATACTTAAATTACATATGTTCTTAATAAATATATATTTACTTACATATATACACACATTACACACAGATATACTTAGTTACACACATGTGTTATACATGCAGATAGGCCTATATACTAACACATATACGTATATTAAAAACTAAGTGTCGATGATTACGTAGGGGCTGATAACTCTATACTTTACTTTATAATTATATATTACTCAATAATCTATACTTTAAAGTTTACTGATTTTTAAATCCTCCAGAGCAAAGGTTTGCGCTTTCGATGCTGTATTATATGTTATTCTAGAACATGATAATTAATCGGTTTTAATTAATTGGCCTCTCCTGTGCCAATGTGACTTACTCTTCAAATATATTAAAAATAGATATACTTTATATATACTTTATATACATATACACAAATATCAAGCAAGATATATTTACATATGCACATACATATACTATACATATTCGTACATTTAATACAGTTATGATTACGTGAACATATATTATATTAAATACGCATATAATTAGTTATATTGTTACACATGGAACACAATCATGTATGTTATATACACTCATATTTTACCATGTCTTAGCCATATGGAGATTAACTCGTGTTTCGTAAGGTTCAATTTTAATATATTTACACTTGTCGCAATCGAGATTTAAACCAGGTTTCCCAAGGGTCCGTTTTACCCATGCATGGCTGCTTTTAACTCAAAGTTACACCCAGGGGTCTATATTACCATCGGGTTGCCTTAAATGGACTTGATACGGTCAATATTGCCTACTATGCTAACAATAACGCCCTTCCTTCTCAAAGTATTTAGCCAATGACTATGTCTCTGTTACATCATGTGTTGTCAAACAGATACCAAGGTCCGTTACTAACTCTTTGTGCAGTTTAACATTACATTGCACAATCCCACGTTAAACATCTTCAAATAAAGTCTTCTTAAGAAATACGCAGAACAATTAAAACACAGGCATGTGAACAGTTGAACCTTATTCAAAGTCTGTTTTAATTGACTCGAGTTGTTAGTCTGTCTGTGATAGTCTTTGTTCAATCTGGATTAAATGTTTTTGTCTGTCGCCAATTGTTGGATTTCTTTTGAGGTTTCTACTTAATTGTTACGTCTCAGATGATTCTATCTCTTCTCTCTGTATACTTATTTACACTTCAGTTATAAAATAAGGACTGTGTAACATATAGTTTGTGTGTGTGGGAGGGGGGGGGGAGAAGGGGGAGATATCCATTGTGCATAAACACAAGAAGATACGCACAAGGACTGTCGGGTTTAGAATTTTCGATAATTTTGAAATGAAATTAAAAGTTTCTGTAATAGACGCTCAAGATAATATGCCTGCGTGTTCCGAACAGGGCTTGTTTGAGGTTATTGCTTTGGGTCTCTTGTAAAGCACAACTACAGATGGGCTTTCAAATACGGAGTTTTTTCTGTGAGTTTCGGTGTTAGAGTTTCTATTAAAAGTGCAAGGATAGGAACACGGAGTTTGTTGACCTTTGAGTTTCTCGAGGCTCAGATTTGAGAATTATTCCAGTAATCCGTTAGATCTGGATATTTTTACACTCTTTGTAAACTGTTATTTCGCTTTGCCCACAGCGTTTCCCTGGAGCAAACCTTACAGTCAGAAAGACAACACAGAACCCTTTCTAGTCTGTCTCAACCAGAAATGCGCAGATGTTGACCAGCTTCTAAGGGTGTCAATATTAAGATAGTTCCCTATTTGTTTTTATCACATCTTCGTTTCCAGGCGTTTTCGTTGCCGGTTAAACGTGTATATGTCTGAATCACAAGCGTTTCTATCACTCCGCCAACTACCCCCTAGTCCCTATACCTTAGCAGCATACTAATTATGTCAGTATTGTAATACTTATATGCTATATATTAATATGGATACACACTCCTTTGATCTGAATTAAAGTTGGGCCACTGTTTAATTATGCAATTTCCTCTCTTTTCAATTTATCTAAAGTGGTTTTTTATGTTGTTGTTTTTTTTTGTGTTTTTTTTTTTCTTCATATATATTAGACGAAAGGAAATCGTGGGAAGTGTTACTTATTACATTTTTTTAATGAGATTTCTTCAAAATAAAATAGAAGTCATTTTATTTCTTGTTATTTAATTTTTTTGCAACTGTGAGTTTTCGTTTCATTAATCAGATGTAAATCCATCAGATTTTCACACGTATATCCAAGTAAAGGTAAGGCCAATCGTTAAGAAATCCCCAACCCTTTAATTTTTTGTTACGTCCTTCAGTCAACCCAGGGCAAATAGACGCTTTTTTAAAATTCCCGTAGTATCCTGGAATTACTTTGTTTTGTGCAATTAACATTGCAAAAGAAATTGTTTGTGGTTAAGAATGTTGTCAGGTATTTTCACACGCACTGCCACCAAATCTTCACTTTGACTCAATTTTATCGTTTTATCAGCCATCAAAATACATACTCCCTTTAAATGTCGTAATATAAATTTCTAAAGACTCTATTTTAACTAAAGAGCTATGGAATATTTGAGGGTTTAATTGCTTTGAAGCTACTCATTTAGGTTAAAACTTTAATAGAATTGCTTGAGGCTATCTATAGTGTAGTTTGTCCTGTTTGTGTAGCACCTTGTCCCTATATATGTGTTAACTCATATATTTAATTAGGACTATATAAATACTGAAAAACTTATTTCTCTTTTTAATGTGCATTAACAGAATGCGAATATATGTATTCGATTTTTTATATATAGTTAAAACCACAATGCTCTGTGTTAGTTTGTTCCCATGAAAGTCATTGAAGCTTTATTGCCACTTATTTAATATATTTCTTTAACCTGTGTGTATGTATGTGTTACTTTTATCTGGTGAAATAAACAAAATAAAAATTTGAGTGAGATATTGGGTCTCCAAAAGATGTACTATGTCTTCAATAGGCCCAGCTTTAAGCGGCACCAGGCACACATCATATACAAGTCAGTCGCCTGTACAATTTTACCTGGCCCTATATACCAGAAGAAGCTCAAATTAATTTAATGCTTTTTGTGCCATGTTTTGCTTTATGGTTGTCTTTTCTGATGGCATCTTCCCTTGTTGTCATCAAGTTTGGGTTTTTTGTGGGGTTTTTTAGCACCCCATTAGGTCGACACGTTGTGATATGATTGAAATAAGCTTAGGTATAGGTTACACCAAAAACCAACAAACCCATATATATAAAACAGCCTAATGCTAACGATATATATTGGACAAGAAACCCTAACCTGTGAATAAATAAATGAAGATATAATTACCTCGATGTGAATGTAAACTTAATTGATAAATACATTGTCACATTTATAGCATGATGAGTTAATCGTGCTGAACATTAATTGGCAGTTTACAAATGATTAAACCTGTATTGTTGATGTGCTATATTAAACAACTGCTTCATCAACTTTTACGTTTAAACCGTTGATGTGTAGAGATAATGTACGTTTCTGCTATACTATAATATAATTAATGAAGTTTTGTCTAAAAACGAACGTGTGACCATCATGGTATATAAATCAGCAATGTTATCAACACAGTCCGTTAATGAGCCCATATCCTAATTGCATCCTGTAATTTCCCTAGGATATTATGTCATGATATGTTGAAGGTCTATCTTTTATTCCGGCTCAGTGATTTTAAGACACTCTTGTATAGTATGTATCTTATATACAATTATTTTAAACTAATGTATAGCATCCTCCAAATCACGTGTAAAGAGTTGCATTGATAATTATTGATTTATTGACTTGTTCTATCCCATTTAAATTTGAATATATACAAACTAAACTACCAGGCAAAAGAAACGTATAACCTTGTTCAGCACCACAAGAAAGAGGAAGAAAGTCAGACAGTATCAACATGATAAGCATTATATTGCAATAAACAATTGTCCAAGTTCTGTTAAAAAATTCAAAGCCATAATGGATATTACACTTGCTGTCAGGCCGAGTAAAGAAGGCATGGGGTAAATCTGAAAAATTACACTAATGCAAGTTAAGGGACAATGCACGACCTCATACCGCCAGAGTTGTACTAAATTATCTGGACACCGTTGATGTCAACGTACTGCCTT
>JAVFBY010364413.1:0-16546 GCA_034781015.1 Tonicella lineata
AAAATAGGTGAAATTTAAACTTAAATTCAAAATGGCCGCCATGTCACATGACCTATGACGTCATCAAACTTTTTTTTAAAAACGTCTTACCACCTTCTATATGTCTGACAAATATCATTTTGTTACCATTGATAGTTTTCGATCTATAAGCCATCAAGGAAATTTCTAGCAATCAATCGAACCCCAGCCATTTCGACAAAGGCAGTGTTCGTTGATATAGCGTCAAAGGTTGGCTAGCAGTGTATGATCAGCTGACCAAGCCGGGTGAATTTACCATTATTATTTGTACCTGGACGCAACCCACTGCATAACAGGTTGCTTCTTTCAAGAGCAGGAGTTGATTCCCTTGATCTATAGGCGATCAAAAAAAATTATAGTATAATAATCTAAATCACATAACTCACAGGGATCAACCTGAAGAAACAGAAATGATTTTCCTTGTAAAGAGATGTGAAGGCACAGAAGTTGTTTATACAAAAGAGGAATCTCCAGAGGAATATAGGCAACTTTGTACTAAACTGAATCATCAACAACATCAGAGGAGAAAAGCAATAAAACACGTTCATAAACTTGTCTTCTTCAAGATTCGAACAAATCTAATTCTGTGTTTATGTCACTTGAGGCTGACACTGGCTCGCTGAAAGTGAGCTTTATTTTATGAAGCAAAATAAATAGAAAGTGTTTGGTTCAGGCATGTACACACATCTGTCTCAAATAAATGTATTTGAGAGACTACCCAGTCATGTTAATGAGAACATATTTTATAGATTTCATTGTTATTGTAGTTTTTACCATGGAAGAAGAAGTATTTCAAATTGAAGAATATATATGGGTCTATTGGAGACGAAATGAACAAAATGATGTCACAAAATGTTATGCACGACAAAAGGTTTTTTTTGGTCAATATGGAGGGTAAACCATCGTCTCGACACAAGGCGAGGTCGAGAGTAGTATAGGCAACTTTGTACTTTAGATTTTTTACTTTAAAAATGTTTACATATTGTTTTTAGTGAATTCATTGTTATTGTAGTTTTTATCATAGAAAAAGAAGTATTTTAAATTGAAGAAAAGATATGGATTATCTAGTGCAGAAGAAATCAACATTATCATATCACAAAATTATTTGAAAGGCAAAAGCTATTTTATGTCAATTTTGTCGGTTACACTTTGCCAACCGCAGTGTTTTTTTATTTGGCTAAAAACTGGATAAAGTTTCAGCACTGTTTGACATCTATCATCAACAATATAGTATAACATGTGTGTTCTGAATAAGTCAAAATCAATTCACAGTGGCGCAATGATCTCTGGTTTTGTTTCTGCCAAATCCCTTACTAGAGCACTTCCTAAATGTACTAATGTATATATTAATATAACGAACAGAACACAAGGAAACAAGAAGCTAAAAACCTAAAATAAGCCTTCAAAGTAACTGAATGAATAACTGTTTTCGATAAGGATGAACTTATGTGATCTGTGATGACAAGTCATGCTCCCTAAATCACATAACCAACAGGGTTCAAGACGAACACAGAGAAATGATTTCCCTTGTAAAGAAATGCGAAGGCACACAAGTCGTTTATACAAGTGAAATATATCGAGAGTAGTATAGGCAAGTTTGTATTTTGGATTTTTTAATGTTAAAAACTGTAAATATTGTTTTTATTGAATTCATTGTTATTGTAGTTTCTATCATAGAAGAAGAGTTATTTTAAATTGAAGAAAAGATATGGTTCATCTAGTGCAGAAGAAATGAACATTATCATATCAAAAAATGATATGAAAGACAAAAGTAATTTTCTGTCAATAGTGTAGGGTACACCATCTTGTCGACACAAGGCGAGGTCCAGAGTAGTATAGGCAACTTTGTACTTTTTTACTTAAAAAATGTTTAAATACATTTTTTTTTAATTCATTGTTATTGTAGTTTTTATCATAGAAGCATAAGTATTTTAAATTGAAGAAAATATATGAATCATCTAGTGCAAAAGAAATGAACATTATCATATCACAAAATGTTTTGAAAGGCAACATTTATTTCCTGTCACCACTGATTTCATTGTTATTGTAGTTATTACCATGGAAAAAGAAGTATTTCCAATTGAAGAAAAGATATAGATCTAGTGCAGAGGAAATAAACCATATCATGTCACAAAATGATATGAAAGACAAAAGTTATTTTATGTCAATAGTGTAGGGTACCTTATCTTCTGGACACAAGGCGAGGTCCAGAGTAGTATGCCTATAGGCAAATTTGTACTTTACATTTTTTACTTTAAAAAATGTTTAAATATTGTTTTTATTGAATTCATTGTTATTATAGTTTTTATCCTAGAAAAAGAATAGTTTAAATTGAAGAAAGGATATGGTTCATCTAGTGCAGAAGAAATTAGCATTATCATATCACAAAATTCTTGGAAAGGCAAAAGTTATTTTCAGCAATATTGTCGGTTACACTTCGCCAATTTAAAAAATATTACGATGGTGTACTTTTAGAATGATTGATGCTTTACGTCACAATCAGTGGTATTACAGCAAGGGAAAATAAAAAACAATAGGAACAAAAGACTAAAGTTAACGGAAATTAAAGTCATAATGCAATTTAACAAGTTAGGGTGGTGCTTTAAACGAAGATATTACGATAACATAGATAGAGAAATAGTTAAATGCACAACCTGAATGCATTGTGATAAGTAATTATTTTAAATTAAAATGAAAGGACAGTTGTAATGATTGCAATCAATCATTACAACTGTCCATTCATTTTTTACGGCACATTCAACGGTAATTCTGCTACACTGTGACATGAACATTTTAAGCAAGACTAACATTTTCTCTCAATGACTGATGAACCATTCCACAAACGTTTCACCAGAAAGCATCAACGGACTTCCATAAAAAGGAGATGAAAAAACTGAAACGGAAAAACGCAAGTGTTAAAATTCAAAACTTATCTAGCATTTATGTGTTGACCTTTTTATATATACATTTTTTTTATTATTTAAATTTTAGAACATTATCTGAAAAACTATTTGAAATATACTAACGCGTGAAACAAACCGAAACGGATAAACGCAAGTGTTAAAATTCAAAATGTATGTAGCATTTAAGTGTTGATTTTTTTTTTTATTATATACAATTTTTTTTAAACAATTTCGTTTAATGCAGATTATCTGAAAAACTGTCAAATAGTATGAAAATAGGTAAATGCACGCCCCCAATGCAAAGTGATAATTAAATATTTTCAATATAAAGTGGACATGCAGGGATGCGAACACCTTCAAAAATTATGCCACGCTGAGAAAGTATACAGTGCAGAGATTTATACAATAGAAAGCCTGTCCACAGCAACATAGATACCTTTTTTTAAGACAAACAAAATGATGAATTCTCACTGAACATTATGTCAATGATTTGTTTTTTTACAAATTATAAAGCGCAGAGGTTTATACAATTGAAGGCTGTCCTACCTAAGTAACATAATCATTTTTTTTTTCCGGACAAACAAAACTATGAAAGACTTCTTACTGCCTCACTAAAAGAGTTGTAAAGAAAAAAACAATCCCACACATAATGAGAGGACCTTTTTGATGGGACTGTTTCTGTGAGGGACGTCATCTCTCTAAATAGGTATGGAAATACATTGTACATGTTTAAGCAGAAAGCGGTGGACGAAAATAAAATGCAGTCTTTTTCTTAAGGCGGGAATGTTTGGTAGAATGTTTCTGCATTGTAAAGTTAGTAAATATCTATGAATGACACGTACCCATAGGTTCGCAGATAGACACGCTTTAGAAAGGGTATACCGAACACACGGGCCCCTGGAATCAATCGAACCTCAGTCGATATTGTTTGACGATTTTAACGAATATACACGTGTTCTAAGATAACACTTCCTTTTTCAAATGAATTTGACGACACCTATCATTAATAATATGCAAGTAGTATGATTACATGTGTCTTCTGGAATAGCGGGCTTTTTTCAGAATGAATTTGACAACCATAATGAACAATAAAGAGCACATATGCATGCGAGCGACGTATGTTCCAAAATAAGTATTTTATTTTTCAGAATCAACTGCACGAGAAGTATAATCAACACTAAAGTATAAACATGTTTCTTCTGAACTATCGTTTTTTTTCAAAAGCAATTTGACATGAAATATCATTTTTAGCAAGTGCTATAAATGTTTGCTCACAAGCAACAAACGGACAAAGATAAGTGTTAAAATTCAAAACCCATCTAGCATTTATGCATTGATTTTTTTTTTATTTACATTTTTTTTCAAATTTGATTTAAGTAAAGTATGTGAAAAGTATATCAAATACCTTCCTTTAAAGTATGTCGTCTCATTTTCTCTTTTCAGAATCTCAACGACAGCACGCATCAACCCTTAAGTATATACATGTTAGTTCTGAAATAACTATTTCCTTTTTCAGAATAAATTCGACGATAACTATCATCGAGACTAAACTATATACATGTTTGTTGTGGACTGTGTTTTATTTTACAGAATCAATCTGACAACAGCCGTTATCTACACAGCTTTTTAAGAATGAATTTTGAGACACTCGTCATTCAGGAGGTTTGTCTTGAAATATTGCTAAAAAGTAAATGTTTAAATACTTATAGCCAAAGCTTCGTGGTAGCTAAAATATGTTGGAACTACCTCAACAGAGACATCTACAGATCTAGCATAAACGTGATCTAGCAGTGTGTTCTTTTCGGTTGTTGCCTGTGAAACACATTGCTTAAATCCCTTCCTTTCCATTGACTGTGAAATGGATGTTGACTTGATATCATTTTCATTAAAATCTCCCATAATGATACACCTACGAGAGATAGACTCTGTTTTGTTCACTAAATCGTTTAATTTGTTTAGGAAGATTTTTAGATTGTAACTGGGCGGTCTATAAAGAACGATAACAAGAATGTTCTGTTTCTGACTGAAGAAAGCAATATGTTCCAGATTTTCAATTTCCAAGTTTACAATGTCGATATCAACACTATTTTTTTTGTACACCCCAACACCTCCTCGCCCTTGGGTCTTCAAGTCTGTAAAAAGAGCGGATGAATTGTTGTAACTTGCTGCCCTACAAACATGATGGAAAGTGAAATCGACTATTGCCAAGGATTTTGACGAGTTAATAGCTTGTAACCAAGTCTCAGTAAGGCATATGTAGTCAGCATCTGCGAATCGACAGTCCTTTCTAACTTCTTCTATATTGGCTAATAAACATTCTATGTTATGCAGGATAAATTTACAGCCATTGTGTTTGGTAATAGTGATGGGTCTTGTAATAAACTGTGGCATTGTTTTTAAGGCACACTCAACGTGTTCATTACAATAGATGGCAGATTCTTTGAAATCCTGAATAATAAGCCCTCTCTGATTTGTGACACGACTTAGTGCTACGTATGCCTGCCCTGGTGAAAATATCTTGTTAAGTGAGACAACGGCTTGGGGCAGCGTTGCACCCTGTATTCTATGAACGGTGCACGCGTAACTTAACTTTAGTGGAAACTGCCGTCTAATACCACCGCTGTTGTTAACTCGATCCTCATCAATGCCTATAAGTGTACTTTCCAACAAAGAGGGAGGACTTACGTTTAACTGTCTTAATTTGGCCCCAACTTTAATGTTATCGAACTTAACGTAGACAGCTGAAGGAAGATTTTCATCTATTTTCTTTGATATGTGACTTACAGTTCCAAAAACACCATTTACCAATCCATCGGACACATTCAAATTTTTGGTGAGCATTATACGTGCACCGACAGCTAATGTGATTTGTCGTGGTAAAGTGGTGTTGGGTGTCCTGATGTACTGTGTTTCTTTTTCTCCAGCTTTCCCGACTTTGTATCTTTATAAAAGTCTTCAGCACGTATTGTGAATATTTCCGAATTGAAGGATAGTAACTTGACAATATTATATTCGTCAACCTGTTTATTTGTTGGGTATATGTGGAGAGAATCATTGTCTTCGTCAGTTTCAAGCGATTTTAGAAAGGTGCAATCAGAGTCCGACAGTTCTTCAGATTTTTTGCGAATTCTTAATCTGTTAAGTAGTTCAGCAAAGTCGCCCTCTTTTTGTCTCATGATCTCCGTCAACTCAGTAATAAAGAAATTGTCACCCCAAAGATTTACTAAAATGTCGGTGTAAAGTGGTTTTCCTTTAACAGGAGGAAGCTGATATAAGTCACCAACTGCAATTATCGAGACATTCCCAAAAGGGGAAAAGTCCTTAGTCTGTTTTATTTGACGAAGTCTTCCGTGAATGTACGATAACATTTTATGATCTACCATTGAAATGTCAAGGATAACAATTTCTAAACTGTGTAATTTTTATCTTAATTCAGCTACTTTAGCGTCACCCAAAGGCTGATAGGGAAGCTTGGATTCTACGTTAATACTAAATGTGTGGTGTATTGTGGCCGCTTCGATGTTAAACGCAGCGACGCCAGTTGGCGCCGCTAATAAAACGGTTGTATCATCTGGATTGTTTAGATTTGGAGCAAAAATCCTTGTGGCTTCATAATACAGACATTTGATAAGGTGTGACTTACCAGTACCAGCTCCTCCTGTCAGGAATAAATGGAATGGAGGTGGTTTGTTTCCATTTCTCTTATCAATACACCACTGTCTCACTTTGTAAAATATTTGTTTTTGTTTTCCATTTAAGGCCTGTAAAAGAAGTTTACCCTGTGTTGGTGTTATACATGGTGCCCGGATTTCGAATGTACTTTGTCGCTTCCCTATCATCCGTTGGATCAGAATTTATGCTCTGGACAGATTTATTCCCCAAACGATCTAGTTCCGATTCTGGGCATATCTGTGCCCATGCGTCATCGAGGGACCCACATTGGTTGAGAACCTCTTCAGCCGTGTCAATTTCTTGTGAAGATTTTTCAAACTTGGATTCATTACCACCCACAATCTTTGACGGATTTAATGCCAGAGCATTTTGTTTTGACGTAACCGGTTTCATAAAATGTTTGGTAAGAATCAAATTCATTTAGCTTCAAGTGAATATCACGTCGGTAAGGAAGAAATAATTGTAACATACAATGATATTGTTTTTCTGGCTGTTTGCTTTCAGAAAACCTAGGATATCTAATTGGGTCAGTTCTTGATCGTTTTTGTACATGGCCTAAGCTGTTTTGCAAGTCAGAGACTGCAATGCGACGGTTTTCTGTTTTAACCCTGCTAAATTCCGACTCTGGTACGTCACGATATTCGGAACAAAAAGAAGCCAAGCACAAGTCTTCAAATTGATCGGACAAAGGTCTTTCTTTGTAGCCTACCGATCAATTATGCTGACCATCCAAATTTGTTTTTCTTCCTTACCATCTTCAGCTTGAAGCTGCTTTAAAGGTTTGCTTAATCGTATCGGATTATCACCAACAGGAATAAAAAGAACTTTACGTGAACATTCCTTCAGCCTTAAATTGCAAACACGATAACATGCTTCCTGTACACAAACTTCTCGGATATGCAAGTAGACTCCTCCGGGTTTCTTCATTGCCTGTTTGGCGTCATTGCTATCTTTACTAGCCTCTTTATGGGCATGGTCAAGTAGAATACCCATTTCTCTCTCGGCCTTGGAAATATATGATATAATATAAACAATACAGCTATATGCATCAGTGATATACTGGATATCCATGTTTGCGTTCCAACAACGGAGGAGATCTGGGCTGTTGGTTTACGTTGTACAACTGGAGTAATCTTTTTTGTTAGAATCGACATGGCTTTCTCGAACGTTTCCTGGTTGATGTTTAACTGTTCAAAAACGTTATCGACAGAATCATATTGTTTATCTTTATCCGATATCTCCTTCCACACAGAGGAGAGAATTTGTTGTGCTTGAATTTTATTCAGTTGAGGTTTTGACTTGTCGCTAGGGACCTTTTCGACGGGACTATTTCTGGGATCTCCCTCAACAGGCCTGGAAATAAATGTTTTGGCCGAAGGCGGTCGAGGAAAATGAAATCGACATACAGTGCCTTTCTTACGACATAATTAGAATGTTTGGCAGAATGTGTCTGTACTGTAGAGACAATATCGAATAACTCCGGATCTTCTGTTGCACAGGGCATTTCACAACTGATGTACCTATCAATGAATCTGCACACTTCATCGCCAGAATCGTTTTGAAGAACTGGTGCGGCATCAATCCAAAATAGACAGTGAGTGTGGGGAGAGCCGCGTTGTTGGAATTCTATACGGTAAAAATAATCTTTGACCTTACCAATTGGACATGCCGGCGATAAAATTACGTGCTTTAAAAAGCTGTGAAATCGGTTGTCAAACATACGACTAGCTGTAACAGGGTTTCGTCGCAGCACTTCACACTTTTCAATCCAGCTCAACTCGGCCGCTTTGCGCCCGTCGCCATCTTCATTCAGAATAGCTTCAACAATCTCAGGCCACCTGGTGTCACCACAAGAGAACGAACAAAACCACGTAGGTATGCCAAGTTGACGCAGCATGGCAAAAATGTTTTTCTGTGTAGTTTGCCAGAAAGCAGGTGTTCCTCGAATAGGTTTAAGAAACTTATACCCATTGTCACATTTTAAAATTTGGTTAACAGACTCCCTATCGGTTATTTGTTTTGCTTTAACAGAATTAGCTGAATAAGATTTTCTCAAGGCAATAGATACGCTGGATAAGACTTGGTATACTTCCAATAGGTACTGGGCATAAAAAATATAATCTTGATCTCGCGCAAATCGGCTATCTGCGAGCATAAGTCGTGTGTGCAAGTACCTGGATATGGTTATTTTCTGAATTCGTGAATCATGGTAAGTAGGCCCACCTTTAGGAAATAGCACAGGAAAAGATTTTGCTTCGTTGGAATGGTCCATCAAAAGTCGAACTGGGTCATTTCCTTCAGCTGGTGCAATACAAAAAATGTTGTCAAAATGCTGGTCAAGGATCTCCTGACCGATATCAACTGGCTGCAGACAACTGTTCATCTGAAGACCTTGGTCATCTATGCGAGGATGGGAAACATCAAACGTGTCACTTTCATTACCTTGAGGCTCCTGTACAGAAACGTCTTCAGATCTACTTGAATGTACAAGGTTATCAGCCCAACTGACATTAAAGGTTACGTTTTTATACAGAGGGTTGTTTGCAATCAAGAAATTCAAGGCTTTCTGTACTTTAGCTGTACTAATTAATTTGTAGTCAACATACCCTTTAAAAGCCAGTTTCCTCTTAAGTTTGACTCTAATGAGCTGATCCTCAGACTCGGCTCTAGGAAGAACATTTGTTGTCTTCTCAATGGAACTTGGTACACATACCATTGGCCCCGATATGCGAAGCTGTCCAGGTTTAGGCAATGATGCTAATTTTGCAAACGGTATGTGTAAAGCTATCAAATGTCGTTCTAAAGAATTCAATGACGCCAATACATCTGGTATATCTACGACTTGTAGATTATTAACGAATGCCTCCTGTGGGATTTTACCACTCAACAGCTTCCTATGACACGTGAAACAAATCCATAGTTTCGCAGATGGACACGCAGTTGAACAGGTTAGTGAACATTTATGTACATATTTGTCGGTTATGGATGCGAAGCAACTTCTTTTACCTGTGTATTTTTTGTTGTACTGAGTTTTATTACAGGGAATAACTTGACCAGGAAACAGTCGTTGGTTACATACAGAGCATATATGATCAGGCCGTTGAGAGATCAGTCGTTGGAAATGAGATTTAACAACTTCTATTTTCTTTTTGCTATTATTTGTTTCGAGTCGTGAAAGAGAAACTCTCTTTTTTGTCAGTGATCGATGTTGTTTATCTTGACAATATTTTTTTTGACTGCGTTCTTTTAATTCCTTTCTGTGAATTTCGTTAACTTTGTATTTGTTAACACTTAATGTCTTAACATTATCTCTGTGTGATTTGTTTTCTTGATATTTCGTTATACTTAACTGTTTCACGTGTTGCATGTATTTTTTGTTTTCACGGTATTTCGAAATATATAACTGTTTAACGTTTTCCCTGTGTTCTTCGTTTTCATGGTATTTCGTTTTACTTAACTGTTTCACGTGCTGCATGTGTTCTTCGTTTTCATGGTATTTTGAAATACTAAACTGTTTAACGTTTTCCCTGTGTTCTTTGTTTTCATGGTATTTCGTTTTACTTAACTGTTTCACGTGCTGCATGTGTTCTTCGTTTTCATGGTATTTTGGAATACTAAACTGTTTAACGTTTTCCCTGTTTTCATGGTATTTCGTTTTACTTAACTGTTTCACGTGCTGCATGTGTTCTTCGTTTTCACGGTATTTTGAAACACTAGCTATTTTCATTGTATTCCTAAATTCTACATCATTTTTATACCGGTTTCTGAAATAGCGTTTCTTGGTTTCTTTACGAGAATTCTTGTTTTCTTTAGGAGAATCCACAATGCTACCCAGATTAATATCTAAGCGATCGGGTTGAACACATTCGGGTTTGTCCATGTATCTCAAATCTTCAGTTTCATCTTCATTTCCACAGCGCACACATTGACCAATCACATTCTTTGTACATAAAACTGGTTCAAAATGATCTTGATTTAAATGATTAAGATACACGTTCCTATCAGAATAATTTTTATCTGGATAAAGGATTGATTGTGAATATCGTAACCAATTGGTTGAGTATAAGTATATATCCGTGTCCAGAAGATGCGAAGAACTAGTGATCTCTACTTCTGTAGCCCATGTGGAAGATTCTCTCATCTTTGAAATGACAATGTATTCGTTTATAGACGTATGTAGGGGTAATACTAGCTCAATAAATTTGTCAGCGTTTCTAATCAAATTATCCACCACCGCTTGCCTTATAACAAAATGCCATTCTTCGCTTCCAGATAGAATAAACGAAATCGCTCTAAAAAAGCAATTCCCATCTCCTTTTATGCGTTTGGTTTTGCAAGGTTTACCGAGAGGGATCGAGAGTGGACAACAATTTAATTCGGTTTCTTCGTGTGTTATGTGAAGTGATTCACACAGCTCATGGCAGCGAATGGGTAACAATGGGCTAAATACATAGTCAGAATGGCTAGTAGGCCTACTGGATACATATATGTCCACACTACTAGTGTCATTTGTAGTAGGACTAGGGTTCAATTTGAGAGAGGTATTGATATGAGACGTTTCAATAGTATCGTGTAGCCTAGGTTTTTTAGCAGCGTTTGTTCCAAGCAGTGTATTTTCTTCCCAGTGTTCTGATGTTACCGCTTTAAATTTGGAAGCTTTTCTTTTTGCATGGAGCAACTTTGCGGCTTCCGATTTTTTATAGTTCTTTTTACGTGGCATGATTACTTAATATCTATTGTAAGTATGAAATATTATCAATCAATATTGATGTGCTTTTCCATTCTTATTAATTGCACACGCAACTGAACTGGAACGCTAGAAATAAGAAAATTTTGACATGTTCAATTGTAAATGAGCTGTGAAGTATGTGGCTTAGACATTATTCGGCGGACATGTTCGCTTACAAACGTTATTTTTCACCTTCTACATGAAAGACCTTCTTGAATCATTTAAAATACTTATAATGCGCTGTGTAGGTTGAATGAATATAATAATTTTTCTTCTCGGTCTATGCCAACAAATAAACTCACTAAATATTGTGGGGTACAGTTTTAATTACTAGACTAACTTTACGGTCTCGTTGTTAAATAATGGAACTCACAACTTGTTGATAAAACTTATTTTGGTGTTTCTATAATATTATATAAAGCCTTTTGCATTCTGAAGGTGACATGTTTTAAACACGTTGGATGGGAGGTTATGTTGCAGAAAGTTTATCCAAGCAGGAATTATTGATGTTTACTGATTAACTGGTTATAGGTATCTTTACATTGGGGAATGTTGTGGAACCAGCAGCGATTTAAACACGTATCAAACAAGAGCAAGTTAAAGAGGTTATTCATGTTGAAATGCAAACAGTGATACAATTCATTAGTTTCGTATTAAAGGTGTTCCATGTTCCTATGTATAAGGGCCATTATCATGAAGTGATGTTCTCAGGCTCATTGCAAGAAAGTGCTGCAGACAAGCACATTCTATAATATAAAGAAAACCATGTAATGGCTACAGTTGTCCATAAGATAAAAGGTTAAAAGAAAAGACACCAAAACCTGTTGACTGAAGGTTGTATCAAGAAATAGTGAAGCGCTGTTAGCAAACAATGTTTTGGAAGGACAAAAGATTTTCCACTCAGTCGACCGTGTTTTAAAGATTCCCCCACCCCAACAAAATTAACACTAGATATCCTATACAAAAATCTCTAAGAATCATATCATATTTGCTTATTTTTCTTTCAGGTAGTCCAGACGCAGTGTTAACGTAATAATGCATTGCACCATACAATTAGTGAAAACCGGAAAGTATTCATGACTCAATATGTTTCAATTTAAGACGGCGGTGTCTTTGACAGTTAAACAAGAGAAGCATTTGTTCCAGTCTATTAGACTTTTACGAGTGGTTGTTGGCTGGTGCTATTAAAGCGTACATCCAGACATTTCACTCATATATGACGATGATGTGTGATTTCACTTCTTTATGACGTGATATGTGTAGATGGAAGCCAAAACGATAAACTTTACAAAATTAAAAGCAAATTCTCAATGCTATCTTGAAGCGACTCGGTTTTGATCCGTAGCAAACCCAGACAATCATAAGAGACAATAACAATTCCAACGTATAAACACGTTGTAATGCGCCTTCAGTGTGAATCGCACTTAAAGAAGTTGTGAAGCGTCTGACAAGAAGTTTTCTGCTCGCTTTATATAGGGAATTATTTTGGTTGCAAACCGGTTCTCTCCCTTCGTCAAGTTTGGAAACCGATCTGCTGATACCCCGAGGCCAGAGCGAGCGTACTAAAGTACACCGACCCACTTAGAGTATCCATACATGCCTCACTTAGTGGAAGTGGAAATGCATCTTTGACGGTCTTGTCGTTCAACTGCGGAAAGCCAATAAAGTAGCGTACATGCAGTTCCATTTTTTTCTGATGAGTACAGGAGCGGACGACCAGTCTGAATCGGAATGCTTTGGGTCTGTAACATGTGCCTTAATGCACCATGTGCTTCTCTTTACAAAGATTAGGTCACATGACTCTTTATGACATGTGCACAGGAGACTTTCTGTTGTCGTTGTTAAGTTGTTGTTGTGTTGAGTTGAGCCATTACACAAGTTTGAATTTGAGCTGGACTTTGAATTTCTATATTTAATATTTAGAGAACCCAAAGAAACTAAACATGGTGTCAGAAGTGTCAGCTTAGAATAGTCTAGACATTCAAATAGGGAATTTTAAGTTATTTAGCTTAGATTAGTTTTTAATGAGAACAACGAGTCAAGCCTATCGGAAATTGGACCCTCAGTAATACTCTCTACACTCAACCTCAACCCTCTTGCTTCTCGTCAAGAGTAATTGTGCCTCGTCATGGCTGAATCAACTGGAGCTTTACCACTGTCAATTCTTAAGCCCCCTAGTCCTGTAGACATGGAATCTTCAAATTTATCCAAAGTATGGAAAACTTGGAAAGAAGAATTGTCTTTGTATATGGACTTAGCCATGGATGGCAAGCATGGCAAGCCTGAACATTTAAAACTGAAATTGTTCAGATATCTGATTGGTTCGTCTGGCCGTGAAATTTATGAAACTTTTGTCTTTTCTTCAACTGAAGACCAGCGTACTTTAGCTGATGCTTTGATCAAATTTGATCAACACTGTGATCCGAAGAAAAATGAAACTGTTGAACGCTATCGATTCTTTACACGTAACCAAGAGTCAGAAACACTTGATAAATATGTAACGGAGTTGAGAATACTGGCTTCCACATGTAATTTTGTAACTTTACATGATTCTTTGATCCGGGATCGCATTGTTTGTGGGATCAAGGATACTCATCTGAGAGAGCGCCTTCTACGTGAACATGACTTACATCTAGATAAGTGCCTTCACATCTGTAGAGCCTCTGAGGTATCAAAACAACAATGTAGAACTCTTGATGGACCGTCTAGCGTCCAAGCTGTTTCTGAAAATAAACAGAAATTCTACAAACCTGGAAAGAAATATGCTAATAAGCCAGTATATAAACAAAAGAACACTAAACAGCAATTGGACCGACCTTGTAAATTCTGTGGTTCAATGCACGAGAGGAACAGAGAGAAGTGCCCTGCGTTTGGCAAAAAGTGCCATAAATGTCAAGGTGAAAATCACTTCAGCTCATGTTGTCTTAAACAGCGATCAGTGAATCAACTACATGAAACCAATGAAAATGACTTTGACTATTTTTCAATAAAATCTGTTGAATTAACGCCAGAGGCTGTCTCCATTAATGCTGTGTCAGAACAGGAGTTTCCAAAGCAAATATTTGCCATGATGCTAGTTAATGGTAGACATGTGAAATTTCAACTAGATTGTGGTGCCACCTGTAACATTCTACCCTTACATGAACTTGGTGACATTTCTGTGTATAACATTGAGAGCACTGATCAGGTTTTGTCACTTTATGACAAGACAACACTCAAGCCTAAAGGACGCTGTAATGTGAAATTCCAAAACCCAAAGAACGGAAAACGCTATAAAGCTGACTTTGTCGTTGTTGACGATAAGCGTTGTGTTCCTATTTTGGGCAGTGGAGCAATACAGCAAATGAATTTAGTACATGTGAATTATGACAATATTTTGGCTGTGAATAATAACTCAGCTAAGCCCTCTGTGTATGAACACTCTAATGAACCACTAACACTTGATAAACTGTCACATGACTACAGTGATGTGTTTGAAGGTACTGGTTGTCTCGAGGGCAAGTACCATTTACAACTGGATCAGTCTGTTAATCCTGTGGTCCATCCTCCTCGAAAAGTGCCAATAGCTGTCAAAGGTCAACTTCATGATGAGCTCCAAAGACTTGTAAATTTAGACATTCTAGCCCCAGTAACCACACCAACTCCTTGGGTCTCAAGTTTAGTGGTGGTGAGTAAGCCTGGTAAGCTACGGATCTGTATTGATCCTAAGGATCTCAATAAGGCAATACAGAGGAGCCATTATCCTATCCCTACTATTGAGGATATCCTACCTGATTTGACAAAGGCCAAACTTTTCTCTACACTTGATGCTAAAAATGGATTTTGGCATGTGGAACTTGACGAGGAAAGTTCCTACTTAACAACTTTTAATACTCCACATGGAAGGTTCCGGTGGCTCAGAATGCCATTTGGAATTTCATCCGCTCCAGAGGTCTATCAGCTTAGACAAGAGCAAGCTTTGGAAGGCTTAAAGGGTGTCAAATCTCTTCACGACGATATTTTGGTTTACGGTGAAGGTGATACTTTACAGGAAGCTTCCAAGGATCATGACGAAAATTTAAGAAATCTCATGGAGAGATGTAAACAACGTAACCTGAAATTGAACAAGGAAAAAGTGAAACTTAGACAGCCAGAAGTTGCCTTTATGGGTCATGTTGTAACAAATAAGGGACTTAAAGTTGATCCTGAAAAGGTTAGGGCTGTGATGGATATGCCGAAGCCTACAAATGCTGCAGGTGTCCAAAGGATTCTGGGATTTGTAAATTATCTCAGTAAGTTTCTTCCTAAACTCAGTGATGTCTGTGAGCCTTTAAGACAATTAACCCTCAAATAAACTGAGTGGTATTGGGATGCGTCACATGACAAGGTTTTAAATAACCTTAAATCTCTTGTGAGTGAAGCCCCTGTTCTACTGTTTTACGGCTCTAAAGCCGAATTAACCCTACGATGTGATGCTTCGGAAACGGGACTCGGTGCGGCCATTACTCAAAATGGCAACCTGTAGCTTTTGCAAGTCGCACACTGACTGACCCTGAGACACAATATGCTCAAATAGAAAAAGAGCTATTGGCTGTGACATTTGGTCTCGAAAGGTCCATCACTTTACTTATGGACGCCATGTTAGCATTCAGTCAGATCACAAGCCACTTGAAATTATTGTGAAAAAACCCTACACAAAGCACCAAAGAGACTGCAATGCATGCTTCTGAGACTGCAAGTGTATGACACTACTCTTTCTGGTATAGAAATGTTTCTTGCCGACACTCTTAGTCGTGCGCCACTCTCAGACCAACCCTCACAGTTTGCCTCCAGTTTAGAAACTGCGACTCAGCTTAATGACGTACATGTGACTGCTGCTCGTCTCCAAGATATTAGAGAGCACAATGTTACTAGTAATGATCTACAAGTGTTAAAACAAGTCAATTCAGAATGGTTGGCCTGAAAACAAGAAACTTTAATTCTTTCTCCGTCTACTCTACCTTACTTTAATGTAATAGACGAACTTATCTGTAGTGATTGCTAAATACGTGTATTAATAATGCACTACAGTACACTAGCTTTAAATATACATGTATATATAAAATGTCATGGTTAATAACAAATAGAATGTAAAGTCAATGTATTTCTAAGACCAAACATCATTACATCACTTTTCAGTAGGTACTCCAGCCAGCCACATTATATTGATCCATTTATTTCACCCTATAAAATATGTGTTTTTTAC